>RCUC01139977.1:0-16218 GCA_003697995.1 Taxidea taxus jeffersonii | reverse complement strand
ACAATTCCATCACCATCTCCAGCAAAAGAGGCAGAATAAGCTGCCTAAAGTCACACAGCTAAATATTTGTTAACCATTAGACTTACATTGGTTTTAACACAATCACCTTGCTGTTGATATGACATATGAATTGTTTCTTTGACTTTTTTTTTTTTTTTTTTGGCAGACATTATCAGTAGAATTGATACAGTTTTCTGTAGGCTATCTGAGATGTTAAAGCATTCTGTAAATGCTTAGAAGGGACTTGCATAAGCATTTAACTGGGCAGGTCCAACTTTCTTGGCATGGACCATCGAGGAAGAGATGAGGCCAGAATTCTAGTGCCCCAGATAAGGATACCTCTGTTTAGGTCTTATTGAAAGCATGTCATTGCCATGAGAGTCTAGCATAAACTCTGTTTTCCTTCCATGTTAAATAAATATAATAATTCCTGTCTTCCATATCCCCATAGGTATAATGAAGACTAGTTTAAATATTTACTATTTCTTCAAGATATTTTCTGTGGGGTTCTGGAATTTTGGGAAGGAGTTGAGAGTGATCAGTGCCTTCAATTGTCCTCAACTGGCCTGTTCCAATCAGCCTTCTCTTCTCCTATTTATTTTACATTTTACAAGTTTCAAGACTTGAAAAAAAAAAAAAAGAGGAAATTTCTAAAAAGAAGAAATGTTTTAAAGCAACTGAAATGAGGCATGCAAAAACACTTTATGGTGTATAGTTAGTAAGGGATTTTTATTACTTGCCAAGTATTATCGTAAAAAACCAACCTTGTTTTCATTCACAGGAAAGCAGGATGGTGATAGAAAAAAAAAAAAAGTATTTGCTTTGAGATTAGAAAGGCCAGTGCTTGGGTTCTATATTAGTCAGGATTCTCCAGAGAAACAGAACCAATAAGATGGAAATATCTACATCTCTATCCGTATGTATGTCTCTCTCTGTTTATTTATTATAACGAAATGGCTCACATAATCAGGTAAGCTGAGAAGTCCCGAGGGTTGTAGTCAGCTAACTGAAGACCCAGAAGAGCCAATGATGTCGTTTAAGTCAGAAGGCAGAAAAGAACCAAAGTCCCAGTTCAAAGCAGCCAGGCAGGACGAATTTCTTCTTACTTGCCCAGAAGATCGGTCTTTTTTGTTCTATTCAGGCCCTCCATTGACTGGAAAAGACCCACTCACTTGAGAGAACACAATCTACTTAACTCAGTCAAGTCAATGTTACATACGTCCAGAAACACCCTCACAGACATACCAAGAATAATGTTTGACCAGTTGGCTGGGTACCCTGGGTCCCAGTCAAGTTGATACATAAAACTAACCATCAAAGTTCTGCCATGTACTAAGAGTGACTGGAGAAATCACTTCAAACTACAAAACAGAAATGAGAACATCCCACATCAAGTTGTTTTGAGGATTAATTGTGGAGTTCTACAAATGTCTGCTACGTGGATCTCTCCAGAGGCAATTTACAATATGGTAGCTTACTTCAACAGCATCAGGAGAGTGAAGAGATTAATGTAGGTCTTCGTAAAATATTGAGTCTTTAATGTAATACAATCATTGAGTGACTCCCCATCACCTTTTCCATATAAGGTTAACATAGCCAAGGGATTAATACTTCATCACCTTTGCCATATATTCTATGGGTTAAGAATGAGTCACACATACTGCCTGCACTCAAAGGGAAGGGGATATGCAATCCATTCTGGTGTGAATACCAAAAGATAAACATAACTGGGGGTCATTTTAGAATCTCTCCATGACAGAAATGAAGCAGAAATATGAGCACCTATTTAAAAGTCATGGGATAAACTTTTTTTTTTAACTCATCATTTGTTAAGAGATATAATTTCCTGAAAGTAAGTTAGCAACATGTTCAAGGTACGTATTTCTCCATGTTGACAGAAAAGGCTCTATTTTCCATAGTGACATATATATAATCTTAATTACTACTTCCAAATATGAATATATATATGTATATGTGTATATATATGTAAACACACACACATATGTGTATATATATATATATATATCACAGATTTTGTGATTCTGTGCACTATATAGAGTCTAACCACTATATACTTATGTCAAGGAAAACTCAACTTCCATATAGAAAAAGAAAACATTCATACCTTCTTTTTTTTTTTTAAAGATTTTATTTATTTATTTGACAGACAGAGATCACAAGTAGGCAGAGAGGCAGGCAGGGAGAGAGAGGGAAACCAACTCCCTGCCTAGCAGAGCCCGATGCGGGGCTCGATCCCAGGACCCTGAGATCATGACCTGAGCCGAAGGCAGAGGCTTTAACCCACTGAGCCACCCAGGCACCCCCATTCCTTCTTTTTTGAAAGAACCTAAGCACTACCTAAAAATTTCACTGTTTTTACATGCAGCTGAAAAATCTTCCATCCTAAAATACTGTTGTTTTGGGTGGATGATGGTCAGCTAGTGATAATAATAATAACTTAGCTTTGGGGTAGAGGTGGTATGCACATATAAATTTTACTTCCTTCTTGTACTTTTCTGGATAGTTTTAATTTCTATGTTTTTTAATTCAAAATTACAAGAAAGCAATTTTTGAAAGATTTTATTTATTTATTTGAGAGAGAGAGAGAGAGTGCATGAGGTGGGTGGAGAGGCAGAAGGAAGGGAGAAGCAGACTCTGGGGAGTCTACCAGACTCAGCAAGGAGCCCAACGCAGGGCTCCATCCCAGACCCTGGGATCATGACTTGAACTGAAGGCAGAAGTTAACTGATGGAGCCACCCAGGGACCCCAATAAAGTATTTAAAAGAATGACCAGTACTGCTCATCAGTTTTCAAGCTGACCCAAAGGAAGGCAATATTCACATAAATGACAAACATGCTCATCGGCCCAACACAATATTTGAGGTTCCCTTGTTAGAAGGTCAGTTATGTTCACAGATCACCACCTCTGAGTCATAAACTTTATGTAACATAATACAAATTGAGAGAACTGGAAGGCATATGCAAGTACAAATCACAGGAAATAGAAATGAAAATAATAAAACAACTGGAAAATACTGGATGCTATTTCTCAATCTCTTTCCCAGAAATTCTGGACCTCCCTGTTCACAATCAAATATCTGGAACACCTAACCAAGAGTGTGATCACATAGTAACAGTCTCTTAGCACTATTTCTAGGACCCTATTTGTATTCTCTTTTCTTACATTATTTTAAGTTGTTACTATTGTGGGAAATATAAGTGGGACACATTCAGAAATAAACAAGAAACTTTGTATATCGAATATTGTAAACCATCTAGTCACTAATTGGGAAGGATTGTTTAGAGGAGAGCTGAACTGGACAGAGGCTCAAGAAATGTAATCAACAGCAATCACCAGGTACTAGATGTCACCTCTATATAAATGTGATAAAATCTCACTTGGAGGATCCAGACATCCTGCATTGATACTGGACCTGGATTATGAATGCCATAGGGACAAGTGTTTGTGTCCTGGGGCTGCATTTCTGTACCTATAAAGGTTGCATATCACACACACACATACACACATACCTGCACATGACCATATACATGCACACATGCAGAATTTGAGGCATCTTCACTGAACACATGCATATTATGTAAGGACAACATTTCTATATTCCTGTTTGATCCACTTTTATTACACATAAAGAGGAGTTAACAAAGATATCTTCCTCATTTGGAAAACTGGATACTATTTAATAACTATATGTGCTAATATATTTATCATGTAATAACTATATGTGCTAATATATTTATTATGTAATAAATATATGTGCTAATATATTAATATATTAGTACTAATGTATATTAATGGGAATGTATATTAGTACTAATCACATTAGTACTAATATATTATATAATTAGTACTAGTCACATTAGTACTAATGTATAATTAGTACTAATCACATTAGTACTAATATATAATTAGTACTAATCAAATTAGTACTAATATATATTATATATTAGGGTATGTGTGTGTTTGTGTGTGCTGTAACATCCAATTTTAAGATCTAAATTTCTTGGAAATCAATCATTTTAGCTGCAAACTGCTTTGAACTATCAATGTTCTCCATGCCCTAGTATACACTGAACTGTAAGATGAAACTACCTCGAATGCTGCAAACTTTCATAGATATAATTTGTTGTGGAGTGGCCAGTTGCTTGGTCTGCAAAGAAATAACCCCTAATTATAGTACTGATTTGTGGAATTTATCTTTTGTTATATACTGTTAATTGGACAACTTCCTTTTCTTTCTCTTTAATGTCATAAGGTCTTTTGTCTAGCTTCTAATTTAATGTCTTTAATATTCCTTTGGTAATATTAACTTTGGATATAGAATAAGAGAAAATAAAGTAAAATAAGATCTGAAAAGTATATGTAATATGTAAATTTAGTAAACTCTTAGTAAATTTAGTAAAATTTTAGTATATTTAGTAAACATCCATCTATGTTTTAGTATTTGTATTAAATATCCAATGGGTTTTTCCCTATTTTTATAATTTTCAGCTAAGTGAATACTGATTATAATGAAAAGATATATCCACATATCTTTTCAAAATATATGATAGTTTTTTGAGACATAAAGCACATACTATGCAATTCCCACATTTAAAATGTGTAATTCATTGGTTTTCAGTATAATCACGGAATTATGCAATTATCACAACCCATCACCATGATTAATTTTATGACATTTTATCATGCCAAAAAGAAAGTTCATCTCCATTACCAGTCATTTCTCATTTACCCCCAAGTCCCCAGCTCCAGGCAATCACTAATCTACTTTCTGTTTCTATATTTTGCCAAATCTAGACATTTGATATGAACGGACTAATAATATGTTGGGTTTCTTGTGTGTGTATGTGTGTATGTGCACGTTTATCTTGTTTCACATAGCATATTTCCAAAGTCTGTTCATGTTGTGACAGGGATCCGTACTTTATTCATTTTTATTACTGAATAATATCCTCTTCTATGGTTATACTACATTTTTTTTTATTCATTCATTGGTTACAGAGCATCCTACACCATTCTGCATGACTTATTAGACCAGGGGAGGGACCCTTCCTATGGTTCCTTCGGAAATATGGTCTGAGAAACAGCCAAGGAAACCTCTAGCTGGTGGCTAGAGGTTCATAAAATCTGGAGATGTTGACAATCATGTTCTTTTATGTGGACTAGATAAACAGAAAAGGTGGTTTCGGTGTGAAAGAAAAAAATGAATAGGTTTTTGGGAGGAGCAGAAAATATAGGAATGAGTGTAGCTAGCTGCCCTTCTGGTTTATAATTCCAAAACCTTCTGGAATTCCTGAGAAATACATGAATCCTCAGAACAGATTTCTACTTTATTTGGTTAACTCAGTGTGCAAGGCAGCAAAATTACACCCAAAGTGTTCTTATTGCCCCAATCCCTGAAATCAGTAAATACTTTACACTTTACACTGCAAAAGAGATTTGTGTGTATGATTAAGGGTACAGATTTTGGGATTACCCTGGATTGCCTGGGTTGGTTGAATCCAGTTACACAAGTCATTAAAACAGAATCTTTTAGAACGTTTAAAGAATAATTGGTTAAAGAGTGCTACAATTATAATGAAAGAGCAGGGAGATGAAATTTTAAGTTTCCACCTCCTGTTGTACATTTTGGAGATAGAGGAAAAGGGTCCATGAGCCAAGAAATGTGGGCAGTCTCTACAATCTGTAAAAAAGTAAACAATAGTTTTCCCTAAAGCCTAAAGTTTTCCCTAAAGTAGGAAGAAACACATCCCTGATGACAACTTGATTTTGGCCCGATGAGACCTGTATAAGATTTCTTATATCCAGAGCTGTAAGGTAATAAATGCAGTCTATTTAAACCACTATGTACGTGTAAATTGTTAAAACAGCAATAGAAAATTAGTATAGTTGGCTCCTGCAATTTCTGATATGTGAGGGAAAAAAGAGTCAACAGAAAGTTATTTTATTTAGGTTCCAGTAGCCAAAGTATCCTTTCTGCAACTTAATTGAAAGATAATCATCTAGTCTGGGATACAGTTCTTGCGGTAAAGAGAATATGTCCTTTAGAAGGCAATCCAATGGTCAATGTCAATGGTATGGCAGGGAAATTTGCTAAAATGGCTCATTAGAGATATTTCACTTTAAACCCCAAACTTGGGAATAGGATGAACTTTGACTTCCATGCTTCTGTTACATTATGCAGCACAAAGGACTTCTATTAGGGAGAGGATGTGTGTGGGCCTGATCATCCTTAAAAGCAGAGTTTTATCTGATGGTAGTAACAGGAGAAACAGGAAGAATTAAAAGTTTGAAATGGACATGTCACACCATTCCTTATTTGAAGGAAGAAGAAGCCACGTGAAAAGGGATCTAGGCAGTCCCTGGTAGCAATGAGAGGCCTGCGTCCTGATTCAGCAGGGAAATGTTACATAAGTACAACTAACTAGATTCTTTTCTCAAACCTAGGAGCCCAGCCTGTAGGACCTCTTGACTTCAGTCTTGTGAGACATTAGAGAGCCCAGCTGCAACCTCCTGGACTTCTTATCTAAGAAATGTGAGATAATAAGTGATTTTATTTTATATTTTTATATTTTAGTTTATTTTTTATTTTATAAATATATATTATATATTATACTTTATAAATATATATCTACATATTTTATCATATATTTTTATATTATTTTATAAAATATATTTTATAATAAGTGAGATAATAAATAAATTGCTTTAATCCACTAAATTTGTGGTAATATGTGATGTAGCCATAGAAAATTAATATGGAAAGTATTAGAAAAGGTAATTTAAAAGTTCTTTAAGAGCTAATATCTTATTGTAAGGGTGTTGTGTGGTGACAGATGGTTGCTACACTTGTGATTATAGCATAATGTATAGAATCACTATGTTGTGCATCATATGTTGAATCACTGTTCATCTGAACCTAATGTAATATTTTTGTAACAATATGTCAATTAAAAAAAAAAAACTAAAATCTACCCAGACTATTTTTGATTTTATCTCTCCTACAGTCATTAAGACTATAAATGTACAATTTCTTCTTCTGAGTACATGGTGTGATGGAATTTCCTTACACACTTGGAAATTCGGTGTGATTTCAGGCTTATCTTGGACACTTCAATGTGAGTAGAAGGGATTTGTATATATAGTGAATAGTGCTTGATTTGTCATATCCCCTCCCTCTAATTGTGGTGATCACTGGTGAGATCATGTTGAGATCATGTCTCCCTTATTCTGGATCCTTGAGTGACTGATAAGTAGATTTTCCCTATATCCCTCTGTTAACTCATAGTTGACATAGAACATGAACAAGAAACATACTTTTTGAATATTCCTCTACTGAGACTTTGAGGATAGTGTTGCTCAGCATAAGCTAGTTTTTCCTTGTTCAAACACCACATATATGACCTTGAGCAGTCCCTTAATTATTATCTTCTACTCCTTTACTGCCGCTTCTCCTCCTCCTCTTTTACCTCTTCTTCTCCCCTTCTTTTTCTCCTCCTTTTCTTCCACTCCCTTCTCCTCTTCCTCCTCTCCTTCTCTTCATCTTCTTTTTCTCCCCTGTCCCCCCGCCTCCTTCATCTTCACCTCGTCTTCTTCCCCTTCCTCTTTTTCTTCTCCTACTCCTTTCACTCTTATCCTTTACTTCCTCCTTAGTCTCCTCTTCTTCACCACCATCATTAATTCTAAAGAAAAAAACAATAGAACTGCCCTTTTTTGAGGAATTAATATATACTCAGTAAAGGACACTCAGTAAAATATGTTGTATCAAGAATAGCAGTAAACATCATGGGTTCTGAAGTCAGTTTGCCTTAGTAAAGAACTCTGATCTTCTGATAAGAAGCTCTTTATTCTGTGTCTCAGTTTTCTGTTAGTCAAATGAAGCATCTGCTTTACAGGGTTGTGTGAGAACAATTATAAAGTAACACATGTGAAATGGTTAGAATACTGCCTGACACATAATAATCCTCTGATAAAATGTTACTATTAATAGGGACTAATACAATATTCAAAACAACGGTATAAATTAAGTATTGTAATCTGCATTTTGCAGGCACCAAAAAAAAAGCAGCCCAAAACTTGTAATATTTTGCCCAAAGTTATACTAGTCATTCTGATTTCAAAGTCCATGCTAATAATCATTTTCCCATTGGTTCTACATGACTTTGCCCTCAAGAATTAATCAATTCCTTCCTCTACTAGGCAATCCTCATGCTTCCACTAAGTTGTGACTTCATGTCAAAATGAAATATCCTAAGTTCCTTCACTAATCTCTTATCAGACATAGTCTCAACACAATTGCCTTCCCAGTTTGTCAACTCTTAAGACAAACTGGGTTCTACACAAGCATAATTATTTATGCTTATATTGTTCTGGATTATGTGTTTTAATAACATTGTAGGGGAGTTTATTACTTTATTATTTTCTTCTCCCGAAATGGGGGAATATACATGTGTGTGTTAGAATAATTAAAAAGGTGTGATGAAGATACCAAGAGCTCTGAGTTCCAACCTAAGCTCCCGCTCACTGGCTGTATGACCGTGGGCAAGCCAATCTACTTCTCTGGACCTCAGTTTCCTGAATCATCAAAAGAGGAGATTCAATTAGTAGAATATGTTTCCTGGCCTCTGAGATAATAAAGAATATGCTCTGTGAAAGCCTCACTTTACCTTATGTGTGGAGGTGACTCATGAGAACCTAATTGGGGAAGATACTCAATTTTGTGCTGCACTAGAATCAACTGTACCAGAAGGAAGAGGGCATGTAAACAAGGGCCTACTGTGCTTATTTTCCTAACAAAATATCCCAAAGTGTGAGAATTCAGAGACTTGAGCTCTGTGGGCAATCAATAAAACATGAATGCGTCTTTCAGAATGCATTTTCCTCATCCCCTTCAGGTTCCCTGTAATGAGGAGATAATGAGCTATAGACATAGCCAGGGGTGCCTGGGAGCTTCTTCTAACATCCACTGTTAGAAGAACTTTTGCAGCTGAAAGGCAAAACATTTTCAAGGGTTATTTTGCCAGCTGTGTCCCACCCTGAGCTTAATGTCATGATATTTTCTCAAGAATGTGAGAGCACCTACAGGGGTCCCTCTAATGGGCACTACTCAGTTATTGCCAGGGAAAATAAGTTTTGTTGTTGTCTCATTGATTGTTTATTTATTTATTTTAAAATCAGATCATGAGAAAATATCTACTAGAGAAGCACAGGACTCAACTTTATAAAGTACAGCCCCCTGGGGTCACTATTTTATCTCAGGCATATCCCTAGCATCATTTATTCTTCCTGCCCTTTCCACTGGCTTTTGTGACAATCTCTTACTTCCCTTTTCCCTCGTATTTCCAGCAACCACTGTATCTTGGGCATCTCATACACCCAGACTATAGCTGAGGAATGTCCCTAGCCCCCTGACTATCCTAAAACAAACCTATATGTCTGGGGCGGGTCTGGGCAGGCGGTGGTGGGGGAGGGCAGCGGATAATGATGAGAAGAAACCCCAAACAGCCACGTACCCATGAGGGAAATGGGACTATTCTTATTGGGGATGGTTTCTTTTGTTTAAAAGGAAGATGTGTTGTGTTCAATATTTGGTATTGCTGCTATTGAAAGAATTTTCCTGAACATAATAGGGAGAGGAGATCAGTGACTGGTATAGGATATCAAAATAACATATATAGGGAAGAAAGAAAAGTTGAAGGTATGTTAAGTAAGACTTTTGCTATGGTCTCCTGCAGAGGCAGATGGAGCCCTACACAGAAATTTAGTTTGGAGGTCAAGATTGATGCCAACACACACACACACACACACACACACACACACACACACACACACACACCCCATACCACACCATATACTCCAGAGGGTATGAAAAAGTTTATTGCTTGCATAATTGACATTCCTGAAGAGAATAGGGCAAGATCCTCAAACAGGTCCCAAAACATCTGAGAACAAGGAAAGGAGACTGGTTTAGTTTTTCCTATGTTTAGGGGCTAAGGTTGAGTAAATGTTTCCCAAGGGCAAAGGCTGCATGGTTTGAATTTTGTACCAGAACCCAAAGAGGAAGCACTCAGACTTTTTTTTTTAATCAGTTTGTCCAGGTCAGGGCATATGGGTGAGAGGGATGGGTGAATCTAAAAGCTGTCAGCAGTCAAACATTAAAAAAAAAAAAAATGGAATCAGGCTCCTTATTCCACATTCCTACTTCATGCAATTTTAAATTGAGATAGACAAAAACCAGCTCTCAAAGATCAATTTAGCATGGGTTCAAATTTTAGCTCAACCCCTTTTAAGCTTGTGACCTAATTAGAGATGCCTGATCACTTCCAAGATGATTTTCTTCTTTTGTAAAATGGGGCAATGTTAAGATCCATGCACAAGAAAGCAGATTGTTAGTGGAGATATTGCATACAAGATTTTAGTACTGGAATTTTGTAAGTGCTTAACATCATCATTGCAACATCGCTGTACTTTCTTACCACTCTTTTGCTACAATTCCCACTCACCACTCCTATTTTTACCTGATTTTCTTTTTCCTTACAGTAGGTTTCTACCCCTCTTCTGTGTATTTGTCTTTAGACCTGTAGTTAGGGTGGCTCAAATGGTTTTTAAAAAGATCCGGGTCCAATGTTTTGTCCTTAGTGGCTATGCTGACCTCAGTGCTCTCCACTCTGGGGGACCCTGACTTGTTGATGCCCACCTTCTTATGGCCTATTTTCATAGAAAGCAGGGCAGCCTGGTGTACATACTTTTTAAAGGAAATTCCATGTTTTCTCATAGATTTTACTTAGCTTTGAACTTAAAAAACATTCCTTTGTCTTACAAGGCACACAATTCGAATTTCATGATATCTTAGTCAATGGAGGAACTTAGTTTTCAAATTGCAAATCTTAGAAAAAAAATTGCCTGAATATAAGTTCTTTCTTATCTAAAGTCAATACTCACATCATGGTTCAGATTTATTTTTAATTTTTTAACCTCACTCATTTTATTGTTTAATCTTAAATTATTTTAATTTTAAATATTATTTAAAATCTTACATAATTTTAAATAATTAAATATTAAAGTTTTAATAATTTTAAATCATTCTTTTCCCAAAACATGGACTCCAAAGTCACAAATGAGTACTTCATTTAGCAAGCTTTCTCCCACTTTGGACTTCCTAACACATTTTATTTACATCTCTTTCAAGACAAGAACCCATCCTATCCTAACCTGTATTTTATGTTTTTGTCTGCATAGTTGATCACTCAGAACTTTTCAAATGGCTGGTATCATCTGGCTATCTGTTAAACAGGTAACTTGTAGACCTTCCCTTGGAGATTCTGATTCAGTGGATTTTGGACCGGGGCTTGGAAACCAATATTTTAACAAGCACTCAAATATACTCATGAAATGCTGGTATATTCTCCCTGTGGAATTTGTTTCTTCATCATTAAAACAGCCAAGGTATTTTGTGCATAGTAGAGACTCCAGTATTGAGTTAGTGCATTTTTAAATTCACTGGGATTTTCTGAAGTAAATAATAATAATAATAATAGCAACCACAAACATAGCTATGATTCATTATATATTTACTATGTGTTGCATTCTTTAGATACATCACTAAATCTTATAATAATACACTAAATCAGAATGTAGGCTCTCCAGGTTAGATATACAGAAACTGAAGCTCAAGGCAGCAGTTGTAAATGACTCGGTATGCACAGTTAAAGAGAAGCCAAATCCATCTTTATATCCAGGTCTGTCTGACAGCCAAGCCCCTGTGACTTGTGAAGTGGATTGGACGTATTTCTCTAGCCACTGTCGCTTGCCCTAGTTAACATTCTCCTTGAACGACCTACAAGGTCCTTAACTTCTCACTGGCGTAAATGTCTCTGATGCTCCCAGTTTAAAAATTGCAATACACACATAAATAATTCAAGCAAACAACTTGATATAGTGAAGTGCATTAGGGCTAAAATAACCCTCCCCTTTTTGACTAGTTTAGAAAACCATCATCATTTTCTAGAAATACTCTCTGGGCTGCATGTGGTGCATGGTACATTGAATTTGTTAGCATTTTGCCAGCTCTGCCATTCAAAAGAAAAAAAAATCACCCTGGAATTGCTGCAAAATCAGCGTAAATGCAGATTTAATTGGTTTTGCCTCACAAATAACCTTCTTCATGCCAGCTTTATTGCAATGGTTGGAGAAGAGCCTATCTTTTTCATCAATATACTGGTTATTTCTGTTAACAACATTCGTAGTCAAAATCTGAGAGGTATTTACTGATAAGCTAAGACCTATGTGGGTTGTCTTTAAATGGAATTCTTCATTTTGCCAAAGATTCATTTCAATAGATAAATAGATGGGTGGATAGATTGATAGATCAATCTGCTTTGTCTCCAACATCATCTTGTAACACTTCCTCCTCTCCCCTTGATCATTCTCTCCAGTTACGCTAGTCATCTCCGAGGACTTCAAATATCCTAAGGTCTTTCCACCCTTGGCCTTTGTACCCACTGTTGCCCCTTCCAGGATGCCTGTTTCTCCTCATCTTCACACAGGTGACTTCTCATTTTTATACCTGTGTTAAATGTTACAACAGTGCTTAAAAAGGTTATTCTTGGAATTCCATCTAAAATGGGCTACTCTCCATTCTTTTAATTCTCTGTTCTTCATTTGTTTCATGTATAGCAGGAGTCTCCTATGAAAAGCCAGCTTATAAATGTTTTAGGGTTTGCAGGCCATAGGTCTCTATCACACCTGCTCAAAGCAGCAATAGACATTATATAAACAAAGAGTATGGCTGTGTAACAATATCATTTTATTTACAAAAGTTTCTATTTTCGTAAGTGCTGGCAGGACTTGGCAGGTAGGTGTAGTCCGCTGACCCTCTCCTTCACATGACTGATCATGAATTATGGTTGAAACATTTATTTTATACTTGCTGATTCTCAAAATGGCCATTTAAATTAAACCCTCATGAAGACAAGAGTTATACTTTACTTGTTCTTCATTGAGTTAACATTAAACATCACAGAAAATTGACAAAAATTTGTTGGAAGAATGGATTAATCATTTCAAGGTTTAGTTTGGTTTAAATATTAGCCTTAATTTGCTAATTTTGCTGTATCCTACAAGATAAATCCTGAATCTTTATGACAGATACTCCTGCAAACTCCTGACCTAATGCCATCTTCAGTTTTACACTCAACTACCACCTTCACTGTTCCAGGGCAAGTACTGGTGTTCAGTTAATCCACTTACACTTTCCGATGGCATTTCATGTACAATAAATAACAAGGTAGACTCTGTGCTCAGCATCGTGTTAATAAAGGCACATAAATTAGACACAGTTGCTCCCTCATGGAGTTTAAAACCTGGTGTTGTCTCAAAGTACATGGACTTTCACTTCTCTGTTTAGAATGATTTTCTTTGCTTGTAGAACCCTGCTATCAGCTTCACTGAGTAATCTCATGCTGTGTATCTTGATTTGAGTACTCACTCTCAAGCTCTCCCAGCCCATCCCGACATTGTCTGTGTCATTCTCCATGGCACTTCTGTTCATATCTTCACCACAGGACATATTTCACCAGGGCAAAGTTACTTTTCTAAGTAACTTTGGGCCGTCTCCTTCATTTGACAGTGTTTTTTTGGTGAGCCAAAGGGGCCAATCTGACATTCTTTTCTGCATTGACAGGGCCAAGTACAATGCCTGAGTTATAGGAAATACTGAATAAATGTTTGATCAATGAGTTGATCAAACTCATTCTTTCTGACATCTTTCTTAGAGACTTGTTTAGCACTCAGTATTTGTAGGCTGAATTCAGAAGAATTTCATTAGGATACCGAAAAATTAAAGATTTTGTGTTATTATCAAGTATGTTTTTCTAAGAGTCCAATATCTGTGAGTTAAAATCCCAATATGTTCATTAATTTTGGGCATATTGTTATCTTTCAGTTTTATACATCATTAAAATGAAATGGTATTTGAAATACAGTGTTTTGACTGAAGTAAAAAGTGAAGATCTGATCAAGATGGAAAATTTAATAAGGGTAAAATTATATCGTGATGCCTTCCAATGGATTGGTGAATTTGACCTGGTGCCTTATTCTCTGATACAGAAATGGGTCATGCTGTTTTTATTTCAAATATATTATATTATAGGACTTTCTCCATAGGATAAAATTTTTTCACTATTCTTTTGATATAACTGGTTTGAAGATTTAAGTTCTAAATATGCAAAACTGTATAACTTCTACAAGTTAAAATGATCCTTTAGAAAACATAAGCAATGTTTATATATAATGGCTTCAAAATATTTGTGTTGAAAAGCTGTCACTTCTATACAAAATAACCCTAGAGCCATGTAAATCATCTCAGCTTTAGAATATGAAACACTTTTGCAAAAGCAATGATAGGGCTTCAGAGAAAGCACAGGTTGGTTTTTAAAGTAAGTGATAGAGAGGTTGCAAATACTCAGAGACCCTTCTGAATTGGAATTTTCATGTATACTCACTAAATTTGTAGAAAAACATTCCAAAAAGACAACAAGTACTTCAAAGCCAAGAGGCAGGTTTGAAATTTTGCTAACTTTCCCTTATCTATTTTCACTTTTCCCAGAACATATGTTTCACAATAGTTTTATTAGCAAGTGGAGAAGACACCACTGTCCAAAATCTGTGGTGTGATTAGCATTATTGAATGGCAGGTTTTGTGTTACTCATGTTTATTTTATGCCTTCCCAAACCATCTGCTTCCTTGTGGTATGTCTTATTCAGATAATGAGAAACAGTGACAGAAGAGGTGTGTAATACCACTGCAATTCTAATGGTTCCTGACATTTTGGGTTTGGGTTTCTGTTTTTCTGAGTGTCCTAGGCAAAACTGAAAAACAAGGTCACTGCTTAGGGAACAAAACCTAGAAATAATTCACTCATTCATTTGACTCAAATTTAGTGAGTATTTACTCAGAGCCAGGTACTAAACAAGAACCTGTTTACTTATGTCTAGGTATAAGGCACTATTTACATGGATAACAATCTAGTCAGGGAGAGAGGCAGACAAAGCACAGTGTCATAAGAGCTAAGGTAGCGTTGGATAAAAGTATGATAGCATTGGAAAGAAGAAGTGAAAGCATTCATTCCAAGAATGCACTGGAGTCTTAAAGCATTTAATTACAAGTATAAGAAGTAAAAAAGCTGCCAGAGAGTATTTCGGATCAAAGCACCTACATTGACCATGGTATCCATAGAAATGTGAGAGAGTTTGCTGTTGAGAAATTTAATTACTTTGGTTTGGCTGGAATACCGGGTATCATGGGAAAATAGAAGAGAATGAGACTTTGCAACTTGCTAACAATTGCTAGTAGGTACTGAGCCTTCAGTGCATGCTGTGTGCTGTGCATTTTCTCTCATTTTAAACCCTCTAACAAATTAGAAGAGTGAAACAATTGTACTATTTTCCTTATTCTACAGATTAGAAAGCTGAGTTTCAGAGAGTTTCAGTGGCATATTGATTTAGGCAGTGTCCCCATAAAACACTCCAACTGGGTAATTCTGGAGCAATTAATAATGGGGTTATTTATAAAGCAGTAGACATGGTTTAAGCCAGTGGTTCTCAAATTGTTGTCCCTAGACCAACATTTACAGCATCACTTGAGAATTTGCTACAAATGCAAATTCTCAGGGCCAATTCTGGGACTATTAAATCCAAAACTCTGGGGATGGGGCCAGCAATCTCTGCTCTGACAAGGCCCCAGGTAAGTCTGATGCAGGCTATAGTTTGAGAGCCACAAGTCTAGGGAAACGACAGTAGATGGTGAAGTGCTGTGAGGTAGGAAACACAGGGCAGAAGGAAGAGAAGGCAGTTATTAGAAAGGGATAATGTTAAATCTTCCTGAAATGGCCTCTTTCTTGAAAATCTTACTGTGATTTTCATGACATATTTTCTTTTTCCCTTGTTGATTTCGGAAAAGAAATTGCAGGTTTCGTGGATTCAGTAAACACAAAGCTGGGGTTGGATGCCCATTTGGCATGTGACCAGCCATACAATCTTAGAAAACCACCTTTAGTCCCAAAGTTTATATTTGTTTCATTTGTTAAATTAGTTTAATATCAGTGTCAACCTCATAGCATTTTTATAAAATTGAAATAATATTGAGATAAAATTTAGAATAGGCCATTTAAATATGTGTTTTATGTTACCTGCTACTCAT
>RCUC01139976.1:0-29489 GCA_003697995.1 Taxidea taxus jeffersonii | reverse complement strand
TGTAATAGTTCCCATTATTGAGGGGTTTAAGTGTATGTGTACATATTAGTAAGTAAGTACAAGACAATAGGAAACGGAAGTAGGAATAGTACCTGAACCTAGAAATGATATTATTGTCAAAACATGTGCCAGGAAAGCCTGTATACTTCCTAGAGGAGGGCCCCAAATTTAGATCTTAGTTCTCTAGTAGCCATCCTAAAGAGGAATGCTAAATAGGCTTAAAATGTAATGTCCATAAAACCAGTTTTCAATAAAAATAAAATTCTTGATCCTGACAACAGGCAAATTTCTCCCACTTGTCATCATTTGGGACAATTAAAAATTATAAATCACACAACTTTTTAATTGCCAAATAAGTTAGAATAGACACCTTGCCTTGTCTATGGTAGCAAGCAATGCATACTTTAGTAGCCATTGAATTGTGGGGGGAAATGACATGGAATCATCATCAATTTTCTTTGATAAATTATTGACTAAAGCATTGAAAAAAATCACCTCATTCATTAATGATACCATAAAAAGTGAATATTTAGGCCACCAATAATATATTCTAAATGTTGTTAGAATGAAACACAGCATGACTATTGCAATATTCTGCTTTAGGTAGCAGTATAGAATTATGAGATACAATATCTTTAATTACTATAGCTCTCCCTCACTGAATACCCACTTGATCTCGTTATCTTTTAAAAATCAATTTATCAAGTACCTACTATGATACATTCTGGTTACAACAACCATGGTTGGGAGGAGTTCTTGTTTTATTTTCTGAACGAAGAAAGAAGGCTAAAAACACTAAGTAAATTATCTACGATTTCACAGCTGCCAGGTATTAAAACTGGCATAGGAGTATGGATTTTCTGACTCAAATTCTAGTATTCTTTTCATTACATCTTTTCTCCCTTGTCTCAATAGTTTCGTGTACTTTTATAAAACTGTGTTAAATTATCATGTTAGTCTGCTCAGGCTGCCATAACAAAATACCAAAGATTGAGTGCCTTCAACAACAGAAATTTAAGTCTCATACTTTCAGAGACTAGGTGCTGGCAGGGTTGGTTTTTATTCCAAGGTCTTCTATTCTCTTGTCTGCCATCATCTCATTGTGTGTTCACAGGCCCTCTTTTTGGTGTGCATGTAGAGAGAGAAAGTGAGAGACTGCTCTCTGATGTCTTTTCCTGGAGGGCACTAATCCTATGGGATCAGGCCCCACTCTTACAGCCTTAATTACTTCCTTCGAAGCCCCATCTCTAGATATAGCCCCATGCTTGAGCTAGGACATCAGGATATGAATTTGAGGGAGATACAAACATTCAGTCCATAATAATTGTCAATTCTGAGAAACTTCATGTAGAGAAACGCAACCAGTCACTTTTCCCTTGTTCGTGTGCCTGGGATATGCTTGATGGTCTGTCTAGGCTCAAGGGCTTAGGTTACTACCAGAGCAGGCTTAAATGAGCCACTGTCATCCAGTACAGTTGCCTGGCACTCTAGGTTGATGCTATAGTCTTTGGAATTGGAGTGACCAAGGCCCTCTGAGGGCAGTTGTAACTCATAAAAATGACAACAGTAACACTTGGAACAAATGCCCTGTGTCAGATACTCTACGAAGTGCTTTGGGTTCATTGAATTCATTATGTCTCATTGAATTATCGCATTGAATGAGGTTGGTAGGTGACATTTGGTATTATTACTTACCTTTGTACTAAGATTTCTGTAGTCACGTAGCTAGTAAATGCTTGATCTGTGATTTATGTGAACTGGACTGTCTGACTACAGTGCTTTAAATACTGCCCTCTTCTTCCCTTATAGTTAGCATGTAGACTGGCATCTTGATAGTCAGTGCAGTAAATGTACTCTAAGACCGCAAGAGGTAGGAATATTCATGAACAACTCCAGGGGAACTCCCTTTTTAAGGAAAGGAAGGTAAGGGCAGAGGGAGAGGGAGAAAGAGAATCTTAAGCAGACTTCATGCCCAGAATGAAGCCCAATCTCACAACCCCAAGATCATGACCTGAGCCAAAATCAAGAGTCCGACGGTTAACTGACTGCTCCACCCAGGGACCCAGTGGGTGACTTTTTATATCTTGAGGGCCACTGGAGTCGACATTGCCTTATTTGTCTTGACCATTGCTCAGGTAGAAGTTTCCTGATGTGTTGCTTCTGTGCTTCAAGTTCAGGAGCCATCTTTCTTCTCCCTGATTTTCAATCTTCTTATATATATATATATATATATATATATATATATATATATATGATATAGAGAGATATATATATAGTCTATATGTACATATACATATATGTATATGTATATATACATATATATAGTCTATATGTATATGTACATATAGACTATATATACAAATATATGTAATATATACACATATAAATATATATTTATATGTAAATTATATAAATATTTATACACTATAATAATATTTATATAAAATATATATATTTATTTTTGGCAAAAGTCTACATAGACTCAGCATCAAATCTCACAGGTTTCAGTGATGAAAATGACCACTCCAATCAATAAGAAGGCAGGAAAGTGAGACTGAAAAACTGGAGAAACCAAGTTAAATTAAGATTTTATTGTTTACTTTTAGGTTGAGACATTTAAGCCTAACTCTTGATCACTTAATTTAGTTACTGTATTGAGATGAGATCTTTAAGAAAAGTTAACACGGTTAGATGTTTGTACTTATTATTTGGTAAAAAAAAAAAATACACATTTCTGTTAACTTTTTCCTACCTAAAATTTTTAACATAACATCTAGCTTTCACAAACTTTTTTTCTTTGTGTTTGGTAGCTGAAAAAGAGCCAGGAATTCTCAAACTAATCCTTTTTTGAGGTTTAGGATGCTCAACTTTCTTAAAATCCACTCAGGTCAGTCACTCAGTTTTAATGGGTTTCTGTGTCCTTGACTGTTGGATATGGTGGTACACAGGCCAAGATCCCTTCCATGCTTTATAGATGAGGGTTAATGATGCTCTTTTTCAGTCATTAAGCAAGCCTCATGCTGGGGACACATACACATGGTGAATTCACACCCGTTTATTAGTTCATTCATTTATTTACATTTATTCATGTAATTCTTTTCTTTTTTAAAAGACTTTATTTGTTTATTTGAGAGAGGGAGGGAGAGAGAGAGGGAGAGAAAGAGCATGAGCAGGGGAGAAAGGGAGAGGTAGAGGGAGAAGCAAACTCCCCACTGAGTAGGAAGCTGGATGCAGGACTTGATCCCAAGAACTTGAGATCATGACCTGACCTGAAGGCAGTTGCTCAACCAACTGAGCCACCCAGGTGCCCCTCATGTAATTCTTTTCATCAACCACTCAACTGACAAGTACCTGTTGTCTTCCTGCTCTGCCAGCTGCTGACCCACGTCCTATGAGACATTCACATGGCTGTTAAACTTTCAATATATTTCAAATGTGTTTAAATATATGTAGTTATTTCAATAAGATAACAAATCCGTATGCCAGGTATTAATAGTTTGATCATCTAAAACCTAGTAATAGTTCTAAAATCAGTATAGGTCAGTGTTCCCGTTTACAGTATAAAAGAGATCTCTTCAGCCGCAGTTTTGAAAAAACAGTAAAAAACAAAACAAAAGAGTATACAAATTTTTTTAAAAGATTTTATTTATTTATTTGACAGACAGAGAGATCACAAGTAGGCAGAGAGGTAGGCAGAGGGAGAGGGGAAAGCAGGCTCCCTGCTGAGCAGAGAGCCCGATGCGGGGCTCGATCCCAGGACCCTGGGATCATGTCCTGAGCTGAAGGCAGAGGCTTAACCCAGGCACCCCCAAGTTTTTTTAATTGTCTTAAATCTACTGTTCATAAAGAGTGGTTTATAGTTCATCAGCCTCAGAGTTAGATTGAAAAATAAAGGATAAATGTAATTGTTTATTGTATTACTTGATATGATAATATCATATTGTTTGGATATGTTTATCAACTTAGATAAATTTTGCATATATTCTGGGGCAAAATCCTCTTTTTAAATAGCCTAATAACAAATAGTGTTCTTCCTAAGACTGTTAAATGCATTAAGAACTCAGGACAAATGGATGTTTAAACTCATGAAGCCCTCACCAGCTCTAGCTCCCTCTCCTACCCCTCATCAGATGACCAGCCTTCTACTTTTCTGAGTAGGTTAAACACATCTTCAGGGAATTTCTCCATTTTTTTCCCCTCTCTATTTAAAGGGTTATCTTGCTTCATTATTTCTGTTGTCCTTCCAGTCTAAAATTGAAAAGTTTCCATTCTTTCTTCTGAAACTGATCTCTTAATCTGTGCTTTTGAGTTTGCTTTTCTTTCCCACTTTTCTGAGAGTTTATTCCACTGATTATCTTATTACTTGCATCTTTCCCCCTTTGCTTCTCATCTCCCTTGTCTTGAAACAAACTTCTTAATCTTGAATTTTTTTCAGACTACATATTTGCAGAAATTTGCCAAAAAAGGGATGGAAAGATATGAGCTATGAATGTGAACTTTTTAAGTGTCTCTGTGATTGTGGCAGTGTGCTTAGAACCTCTGCTGGCTCTCATTATCTACCAAATAAAGCCCCTTTATCATCTGCCACCACCTTCCCTTCTCAGTCCCACTTCCATTACCTCATTCTATTGAATATGCCAGTCACAGTTTCTTCAGCATCCCTTGCTCTTCTCTTTTGAACAGTATGTTCACATTAAATGCCTTTTCTCTGCATCTCTGCTTGCCAAATCCTAGCCTTTCAAGGCCTGAGATCATGTTTCTTAAAGACAGTTTTCCCGTGCTACCTTTAGTTTCTGTGAGTCCATAACGCCACTTTACGTATCTCTTGCTTTTCTAGCTTGTTTATATGGTTTTCTTGCCTATTAGACAGTAAGCTCTCTGAAGGCAGGAATTTTGTCTTACTTATCTTTGAATTCCACACCTGAACATTATTCTTAATTCAGTTTTCCTTGGTAAGTTTCATTGAAGTTGTCTAAATTTCAGGTAGAATATATATATATATTTTATGTAATATATATGATACTTAGATTACATATATGTTGTAAACAAATCAGTAATATCTGGATTCAAATTCAAATAAATATGAAATATACATTCTAATAATATTTTATTTCATTTCAGTAGTTTATAAAAGCTTTGGAAAAAATGTCATTTGATTGTGTGAAAGGGCCTATAGATGGAATTTTGGAATTATCTGACAGAGTTTACCCAAGAGGATCTTATAAATGCCTGCTTGAAACTTGGGGATTTTTCTAGCCTTACACTTTGTGGGCAACAATATATTCCAAGATGGGGCTGAAAATGCCATTTAGAATTTATCAAAGTGTCAGGGGAGTACCTGAACAACCACTTAGCATAGGCAATTTTAAAGGTTTTCTACTTATTTCCTTTGGGTAAAACATGGCTTCCGTTTGAACCACGTACCTCTGTTGAGGCTTACTTGGTTGTTCAAGACCTTTTTGATCATATGCTTTTTTGAACTCTGATAATAACTGAGTGAGGTTCAGAATCTTTGCTGTGTGCTAACATTATGTCTATTTCTGAAGTCTGTGTGCCTTGCTGATCCAGGGACAGGGCCAAATCAAGATGTGCTCTTTGACTTACTGAGGTTGCACACCTCTACACTGACACATGGGTCAACTTTCTCACTCTGTAAGAATTTTCAAGAGAGGAGATGGAATTGATTATTTCAGCTGCTCAGTTATTAGAGGCAGACAGGGCCCATCTGGTGAGGTGTTACATATGACATGTCATAGGCCTTGCCTTGATTTCTTTCTTCAGGGATCTTTATTGTGGGTAGACATAATGTAGGGAGATAAGATGATTCTTGTTCTCTCCCACCTGAGAATTGGTTGTAACATGAGATATGAAATGCAATTCCTGTTTTCAGCTATGCATTCATTGCTTTTGGTATTATTTCCATTGACATTGGAGGGTGTACTATGAGAGATGGATTTTCCCTTCAGGCAAAGTCAGCCTATTTTATGCATACTTATAAAATAATGCTTATTTTACAATTTGTTTTCTCTATTCTCTTTGTTCACATAATCCGAAGTTAACATTGGCCTTGATGTTAATCTTGGCACATCCAAGAGTGAAAGGAAAGCTGAAGAAGGAATTATTACCTTACTTATGTTTACCTGTAGCAACCAAAGAGTAAGCATAAGCACTGGAAAAGGTAAAACTTGAGAACACAATATATTGGAATTGTGACTTTGCTGTTGTATTTCTTGTTAGAGTAGAGTAGCCAAATAGTCCTCCTCTGGTTTTATCCTCCAAATATTTAGTTAGGGTAAATATTTAAGATAGTTTGGCAGGAAGTGGTTATTTACCTACCATAATAACATTAAGAGATGGAATAGTGGGAATTGAAAGGAAGGGAAAAAATAAGAATTGGAATATAAAAATAAAAATGTATCACAACCAAAAAAACAAAAATATATTTTTATTTTAATTCCAGTATAATTAACATATAATATTATATTAGTTTCAGGTGTACAACATAGTGATTCAACAATTTTATACATTACTGAGTACTCATTGTGATAAGTGTATTCTTAATCCCCTTCATTTACTTAACCTGTCCTCCCAACTGACCTACCCTCCTCTGGTAGCCATCAGTTTTTTCTCTGTAGTTAAGAGTCTGGTTTTTGGTTTATCTCTTTTTTTCTTTGTTCATTTATTTTGTTTCTTTTTTTTTTTTTTTTAAGATTTTATTTATTTATTTGTTAGAGCGAGACAGAGCGAGCGAGCACAGGCAGACAGAGTGGCAGTCAGAGGCAGAGGGAGAAGCAGGCTCCCTGCCGAGCAAGGAGCCCGATGCAGGACTCGATCCCAGGATGCTGGGATCATGACCTGAGCCGAAGGCAGCTGCTTAACCAACTGAGCCACCCAGGCGTCCCTATTTTATTTCTTAAATTCCACATATGAGTGAAATTATATGGTGTTTGTCTTTCTCTGATTTATTTTACTTAGCATTATATTCTCTAGATCTAGATCCATTTATGTTATTGCAAATGTCAAGATTTTATTTTTTATGGCTGAGTAATAGTCCATTATATGTATATATCACATCTTCTTTATCCATTCATCTGTTGGTGGGCACTTGGGTTGCTTCCATATCATGGCTATTGTAAATAATGCTGCCATAAACATAGAAGTAAATATATCTTTTCAAGTTAGTGTTTTCATATTCTTTGGGCAAATACTCAGTAGTGGAATTATTGGCATTATCTGGTAGTTCTATTTTTTTTTTTTTTGAGGAACCTGCATACTGTTTCCCACAGTGGCTAAACCAGTTTACATTCCCACCAAGAGTGCATGACGGGAGACATTGAGGATATTTTCATGTGCCTATGAGGCATCTGTAGGTCTTCTTTGGAGATATGTCTCTTCACGTCCTCTGCCCTTTTTAAATTGGATTATTTGTTTTTTTGTGTGTGCTGAGTTGTATAAGTTCTTTCTATGTTTTATATACTATTTATCAGATGTACCATTTGCAAATATCTTCTCTCATTTAGGAGGTTGTCTCTTAGTTTTGCTTATAGGTACCTTTGTTGTGCAGACGCTTTTATTTTGATGTAGTCCCAGTAGTTTATTTTTGTTTTTGCTTCCCTTACCTCAGGAGACTTATCTAGAAAAATGTTGCTATGGCTGATATCAGAGAAATTACTGCCTATGTTCTCTTCTAGGATCTTTATGACTTCAGGGCTCACATTAACTTTTTAATCCATTTTGAGTTTATTTTTTGTGTATGGTGTGAGAAAGGGTCCAGTTTCATTCTTTTGCATGTTGCTATCCAGTTTTCCCAACACTATTTGTTGAAGAGACTGTCTTGTCCATTGCATATTCTTGCCTCCTTTGTCAAAGATTAATTGACCATATAATTATGGGTTTATTTCTGGGCTCTCTATTCTGTTCTGTTGATCTATGCATCTGGTTTTTGTGCCAGTACCATACTGTTTTGATTACTATAGCTTCGTAGTATATCTTGAAATCTGGGATTGTTATACCTCCAGTTTTGTTCTTCTTTTTAAAGATTGCTTTGGCTGTTTGTGATTCCATCAAATTTTAGGATTATTTGTTCTTGTTCTGTGAAAAATGCTATTGGCTTTTTGATGACGATTGCATTACATCTGTGATCACTTTGGGTAATATGGACATTTTAACAATATCTGTTCTTCCAGTCCATGAGCATGGAATATCTTTACATTTGTTTGTGTTGTTTTCACTTTCTTTCATCAGTAGTTTATAGTTTTCAGAGAGTAGGGCTTTACCTCCTTGGTTAAGTTTATTCTTAAATGTATTTTCATTTTTTGTGCAAGAAATCAGACAAGAAAAAGAAAAGGTATATAAATTGCTAAGAAAAAAGTAAAACTTCACTATTTTCAGATGACATGATACTATATATAGAAAACCCTAAAGACTCCACCAAAAAACTATTGAATCTGATAAACAAATTCTGTGAAATGGCAGCACACTAAATCAATATATAGAAATTTGTTGCATTTCTAAACACTAATAAGGAAGAGGCAAAAAGAGAAGTTAAGAAAACAGCCCCATTTAAAATCAAACCAAAAATAGTAAGATTTTTAATTATACAAAACATCTAATCTTCTTGCTCTTTTTAAAAAACAAGGCAACATACACCATTCTGCCAGAGAAATAATAATTGTGGAGATGAGGTTACCATATATCCACAGGCCTCTTTGGTGAAACTGTGGTATTATGAACCAAAGGGCATATGTCCATTGGCTTTTAGTGAAAGAGCTATCCTTGCTTTGGGGAAGGTGATTGCATAATTTGACTTAAAATGCTTAATTAAAAATTTTTTTTCATTATAAGAACATAAGTAGCTTGATAACAGAAAATAGCTTTTGCTGGAAAATTAAGTAAATTTAAAGACTTAAATAAATATTTTTGGTTTGGATATGAAAGGATGGACTACTTGTAGAAATTGATTATTTTGACAACTAATTTTTCTACCATTTACTCATTTTAGGAAAATTAAAATTTTCATTGAATTTATTTTATTTTCTGTAAAAATTGATGGCCAGTTCAATGGAAGCTTTGGTTTTTAGCTGCTATTATTTTCTATTTCTTTGACCAGTTAGTTTTAAAATATGAATGATAAATGTTTTTGCTCATTTCAAGTTCAGTGCTATATATTCTTCATACCTTTTAATCAGTTTCTGCAATAAAGGCCAGATTAGAGGAAGTAGTGTGGAGAGTGGGAAATAATTGGCTTGAAGTTTGAAGACCTAACCAATAGCCCCAAGCCATCATAATGACCTGTTAGCTCCTTAAGGAAATCTTTTGATTTCTCTGGTTCTTATCCCTTTCTTCTGTTAGTTGACTGATGGATTGAATGATTTCTGAAATGTTTCACAGTACTTAATACTCCCTGTATGATTTAGAATAGATTCAAAAATTAATGATGATAGAAGTGGATAGTTATATACCTGCTCCTAAAACAAGTTAGATATGACTTATTTGATGTCAAATCTGTGGTCAAGAAAACAAATCTCAGTTACAACTGTGATCTTGGAAAATGCGTTCCTAAATATGGGGAGAAGTTTGCATAGCCAATACCAGATGATCACAGCCCAGATGCAGAGTAAGGACTAGAGAGCACTGTTCGATACTGAATCATCAAAGAAAGATTAAATTATGTTCAGGAGACTCTAACTCAAGGAGAAGCCTAATGTACTTTGGAAAATAATCACTAGCAGATGTTAAAACAAAAATCATTTTCTCCGTAGTCTTTACCTAACCATAAGGTTGTATTAACGAGAACACCTTATTCCTTAAGCAACTCCATGAACTAACGTTTCACCACGCTAAAAGCATATACAGTTAGAGAAAACTGTAATGATAGAATCTTATATCTTTATTTCAGCATACAAGTGTATTTATTTCCCAAACAAACATTGAGAACTGTGTAGTTTTGTTTATTAGCAGAGTTTTCTTTGAAGACTTACTCAATATCTATTCCTCACTAAACCTTTCCTAATTCTCTTGATAAAATTGACCATTCCCTCTTGTGTGGTCTCCCTATACTATATTTATGTCAAAGCACCAAAAACACTTTGCTGAACTTATTTGTTCACAAATATCACCCTTTTAGGCTCTGAAGTCTTAAATGGAGAGCTTGCCTCTCCCTTTCTGTATTTTGTTAACTTAGCCCATTTTCTGGTGTGTAGTGGGCATTGACAAATGCCTACAAGTGTCATAAAATGGTGACAAAAAATCTAGTTAAGGAGACTTAAGTTATATCCCTAAATCACATGTGCCTACCTTTTTGGTTGTTTTTAGTAATATTAACTTACACGATGTTTTATTTTGTGTCTTGTCTGTGCTCCAGCACCAGCTACCTCCTGAGCATCAGCAATAGACCACAGGTAGCTCTCTGGGATCGTGTTCAAGAGCAGTTTCTAGAGCCAGAGCCCTAAGCAAAAAGACAAAATAGGTGAATTTGATTCAGTTTGCCCCAACTTCCTCCTGTGGAAACTCCCTTTTCCCACACACATTTTGTGACTTTTCAGAGCCCCTTCCTTGTCCCAGTAATTAATTGTCCAGTGTTCCAAAAATTACTACCTTTTCCTTTTCCTATTTGTATCTCTTTAACCCTTTTACTTCTTCTTTCCATTTCAAACCTAGCCCCAACCTTCACTTTGATTTACAAACTGCTTCCAAAAATCTAAGCTTATAGTCATCACACCAATCAGAGTGTGTGAGTGTGTGTGTGTGTGTGTGTGTGTGTGTATTGTCATCATGTGTGCCTGCCTTCTCTACCACCTCCCAGCCACCTCCTAACCTTGCCACACCAGATACTCTGAAGTGGAACAAGGGGCCCATTTAGAGCCCCCCCTTTTTTTTCTTTTTTGGGTGGGGAGAAGATGCCTCTCTTCAAAAAACTGGTGGAATTAATAAAATGTATCATGAGCATGCATTTCTCTTTAATCCCCTTCTCCCATCTTTACCTACTACTTTGGAATTTCTTTTACTACTATTAAATATAAGTACCTCTTCTCTAGTGTGTGAAGAGCAGTGTTCATTCTCTTAAACATGTCATATTTAAATGCTTCTTTTAAATGAGAAACAGAAGGACCATATCTTGTTTCCAGTCCTATTTGCCATTTTTCAGAGTTGATGTGAATAATAATTATTTTTAATAGTGACAACTCTCATCTAAAATGCAACTAGTTTATCTTACCAGCTCTTCTAAAATTATGATCTAGTGTGCATTTATTTAACCTCAGGAAAAAAAAAACAAGAATGATGGAAGGTACTTATATTTGCACAAGAAGTTTGCCAATGAAGCTTTAACGTTTTGCAAGACTAATCAGAAAATCATATTAAACTATTAAGTCATAACTTGTCTTAAAATAATTTGAGAGAATAGAGATCTGAAATAATAAAAAATCCTACCAATAATGGATATTTTAAAACATATCTATCTCTCTATCTGTCTACCTATGTATCATCTATCTATCTATCTATTTATCTATCTCATCTATTTATCATTTACTATCATAGCTCAGTGTGTTCCTTGCTTGGCTTAGTGACAATACCGAATAAGCATCCAAGAATAAATATCTTTTGCCAAGATTTTTTAAGAGTAGAAGGGCTGAGAAACCACTGGGACAGAAACAGTAATGATAAAATTTTCCAAGTATTTTTTACATGTTGGAGATGGGGGAATTGGAAAATATTTTTGAGAAACTCTCCTATAAGCCTATAGGTGACAGAAAAATCAGTCTGTACTTTGTAAAATGAAAGATAATTTTCACCCCCTATTTAGGAATGAATTTTAAATGATGGGGGATATTTAACAAGATCCATTAACACTATTTCCTGAATTAAAATTGTTAGTTTTATTAAATATCAAAGTTTCATTGCTTGATGATTTCTTATGAATCTAATAACCTAAAAACAAAATTAAAGAAATGAAAATCTCTCCTCTTCTGTTCCATTGTTTAAGAGTATATACTGTGTGAAGTCTTGATTTCCAGGGAACATAAACATAAGTTGTCACACTACATTCTCAAGAGCTATTTGAGGAAAGATTTTGAGAATATTTTGATAAGGAAATAGGCCCCCAAACTCATTTAAAATTAATGCAAAAATCATTTTCTGAGATGGTTATCTTCTGGTCTTTATGGTAATAGTAATAACTTCCTCCTTTGTAGAGGCCATTACTGATTATAATTTGCAACAGAATTATTTGTGTACAGTCACCAAAGTTGGTGTCTTATCTTTCATGTTAATATCGCCCAGATCTTTGCCTTAAGATCACACTAATTACCTGGAAGTTTCTGTAAGGTAAAATATAAGTGTAATATCCCTGCCACTGATTTTTTTGTTCTCCAAGGGAAAACCAAACATTGAAGAGGTCATGAATTGTAAGGCATGTGAAAGAAATTTCAATCTTCTTATTGAGGGAAAAGAGGGATCTTCTCTAATCTCAAATTCCAGGTATTTGTGCATGTCATGAGATAAGTGTTTCCTATTTCTAGTAGCCATAGTCCTGGAAAGTTAAGCCTGGAAAAGCAGATTCAGAACTGGGAACACTGCCCTGTCACAGCTTGTCTGAGGGATACTCTTGTGCTCTGTTTTGCCTGTGGAAGCTGTTGGCAAGAATGAGGATTTCTGGGATTGGGAATGGTTGGGTACCTATCTATAGTTTGCAACTCAGTTGGAAGGAGTGGCCTTCTGGGGGCTATGTTCTCCTTTTCCCTACTTACCTCTTAGTTTAGTGACTATGGGATTGTCAATCATATGTAGTCACTGAATACTGCAAGTTATTCTTCCCTGTAAATATGTATCTATAGAATCCTGTCCCATTTATGTAATAGGTGAATTTTGTTCGGAGTGCAAAATAGCTCAGTGATTTATTAATTTATTTTTGTCCTGAGGGATGCCATGCTTTACTTTAGAGTAGGTCATATTGCCAAAGTATAGTTTGTGTGTGTGTTTTTAAAGCACTTTAGCTTGTTACTTTTTTCTTTAAAGAGGTGTTATTTGGTTTGTTAAAAATATAGATACAGTTAATTATCTTATAGAATATATGTCTTTTTCTTTCAGTATTTAATCAATCATGCTCTTTGGCTTTGATGAAGCTTTCAATTTGGAGAACAGTAGAGCTTGTCAAGTGTCAGTTTCAGTACCAGCAAATGGCTGATTTGAGGCAAGAAGAACATAGTTTTAAAAAGAAAATAAATCTATCATTTGCTTAATAATTTGCCCTTTGCTGCAACGGAATCTTATCTGACCACCCACATTCATCTGGCTGCTGACGAGGTTCTTGCTTCAATTGCGGAAGCTATTTTTGTGCCTTTTGTGTCTTTTGAGGAACCAAGTGGGCCTACTTGCTTATAATGATTCACATCTCAAAGTGCACAGGGCGTCTGGAATGCTACTGTGGTGGTGTGGAAAGGGGGGAAGTTAAAGCAAACTACTTCCTTTGAGCACTTGGAATGCTCACATGAAGTGGGACTGGATTAAGGCACATTTTGCCCTGTCATGAATCTTTAGTCCTTCCAATGAGACTCCAACTTGTCTGGAAGAAAAAGCAATATTAAAAAAAAAAAAAAAGGAACAAATATACAATAACCATCTAAGAATAGTATAATAATATTTTTATATGGGCCTTTTGTACCGGTAGGTAAACCATTTTAAGTTAGTTGATTGATTAATCTGCCTGGATTAAGTAGTTTGACTGGCTTTCCATGCATTTCTTTGGATTACAGTTGGGTAAATATTAATTCTAAGTATGAGAAAGTCCCTTCCTTTATTTCTTGTTAAGTCTCAGGATTATAGTTTGGTTGGTTTTGGCTTCCTACTTCAGCAATTAATTTTAGTCCAAATCATAACATTGCTGAAATAAACTATAGAAAAGAATTTGTGATGAGGTTATCTGAGACTTCATCCTTTGGAGTTTATTTGCTGATATACCACAATAAGTTCTATAAGACTCTCAGCTTGAAGGCGGGACTGTGTCATGCACAGCCAGGGCATAATTTCTAGTTCCAATATGTTAAGATATAACCCTACCATTATTTTCCTAATTGCTCCCACTTTTGCTGGTATAGGCAATTCTCTTTTGAATACAAGTACTTGTTCAAAAGATTTAAACTATGTTAAAAGAGAGGAAATTTTTTTCTTCAGAAAAAAAATAATGTCTTCTTGAGAGATCCTCTTCCAAATTTTCTTTCCTCAAAGACAGCAGTTTCTGTGAATGAAGAAAGCATGCCTCTTAAGTTGACTAAAAGTGCCATCATTTAAAAAATAGTCTTGTTCATTTTTTAGATTCCCCGAAGTTGTGCATGAGTTCCTGTGGGGAGAGTCGGCCTCGTGGAAGGCATCGATGGTTGTGATGCCATCTTTTGATATGTGGATAACAGGTTAATAACTAAAATTTATTACTTTATTCTAATTGTTTTTATATTTAACTTGAAAAGCAATTTTGGCTTACCATGTACCCGTATGTTAACCAACTTTGTCATTAAATGGGGGAGAAAACAATGTATATGCCTTCTCCAGAGAAAAGGGTTGTGAAGGTTTTGTTTTTGTTTTGAAAACCAGTTGCAGTGATAATTCCCTTAGTTGAGATAATCTCATTTAAGAGAATTTCTTTCTGGCAAAGTTTATTTTCATGTAAAATTCTACTTAGTAAATCCTAATTATTTTGGCTCTACAATGGGGGAAACAAAATCACAATTGTAAAAAAACAAAAACAAGGGGCGCCTGGGTGGCTCAGTGGGTTGAAGCCTCAGCCTTCAGCTCAGGTCGATCTCAGGGTCCTGGGATGGAGCCCCGCATCAGGCTCTCCGCTCTGCGGGGAGCCTGCTTCCTCCTCTCTCTCTGCCTGCCTCTCTGCCTACTTGTAATCTCTGTCTGTCAAATAAATAAATAAAATCTTTAAAAAAAAAAAACTGCAAAAAACTTTTAGAAGATACTGAAAGAAGCAGCCTACAGTCAAAATAAGCCATAAATACCTTGACTAAATATGCAAACTATACAAACATCTGCAATCAGGCCCTCAGTGTAGCCAGTGTGGAAAAATACACAGTTTAGTTTTCCATTAGGTTTAAAATATCAAATTGGATCTTAACATATGTCAAATTAGAGGGTAATCATCAAAATATTTTTACTTTTTTCTAAAAGTTCTCTCAATTGGCAGGGTTTTATATTAATATACAGTATCCTCCTCATATTGGCAACTTGCTTATTTTAGGGAGAACTAAGGTTGTTATGGGGATTTTTACTAATAAAAGAAGCATTTATAATGAATTTGGCTCTCAGGACGGTGCCTTTTTTTTAATCATCCTGTGGAAATAAGTCTGTATTCAGCTGGATTCTGGCAATGGTCACGGTTTTTTTGTAGATCCCTTTTCCCCTTATCCAGTCTTCCTATGTGGTATTGATTTGTGAGACCATCATTGTGCCCTGAGATGCTCATGTATTTCTTAAAATATTTGGTAATTGATCTCTGGCATTTTAAAAGCAAATATATGGAAACGGCCTCCAAAGTTTTATTCAGTAATTGCTATTTTAAGATGTGCATATTTGTTTACAAGCATAATACCCCTCTAATTCTCAAAAAAAGACCAAATAACCACTTTGATTCTTAAAAATGTTTTATTACTAAAATTTTGGAAATAGAGAGGTAGTGTCTGTTGCCAGTCATTTTATACCATTATTATTTAGGATGTTATTATGTGATGCACACTTGACTTTTGCCACCACGCAAGTAATGATTAATTTCCTGAGGTAAAGGTTTTTTCTAAGATAGTGTTTTTCTAAGCAAAAGATCCCAGATTGACAACTCTGGATACTGTGAGCCTTTATTCATTTGCAGAGCAAGCCTGCCTTCCTGCCAATCCTACCCAGCTGTTATCCTGAAGAGACCTCTGTTGAGGTCTATATGGGAGGCTGTTTCTGTGCCTTTCCTTTCAAGGCCTGTCTGAGGAAATTATTTAACTGGGTGCCAAATTTATTTGAGTGGGACTGTGAAGAGTGGCCAAGGGAGAGGGCACACTTTTAGAAAAATGGCAACTCTTCCATGTAATAGCCACCCAGAGGATAATATCTTTTTCAACACAGTCCCCCTCTGAAAAATGTGCCTAAGCTGCCAGGCAGTGCCTGTCTTTACTGCCTGAAGGGTTTCTACCGGCTGGAGCACCATCCACAGGAAACCCCAGAGTCATATCCTCCAACGAAATATCTCACTCCTTTCGTAGAGCTCAAAGACATTGGGAAAATTTCAAATGTGAATGCGAAATTGTGTTTGGAATATTTCTCCTTTGTTGGCAATGGGTGCCAAAAATGACTCTGCGTGGGTTTGCTTACCAGAAAAAGAAATCTCATCTCACAGAATGAAATAACCGGCTAGGTTGGTTTGTTTTTTTTTTTCCATATGAGGATTGCTCTAATATTACATTTTTTAAACATATGAATTGATTGGGAAAACTGGAAATTTAACTTTTTTTTTTTTTAAGATTTTATTCATTTACTTGACAGACAGAGATCACAAGTAGGCAGAGAGGCAGGCAGAGAGAGAGGGAAGCAGGCTCCCCACTGAGCAGAGAGCCCAATGCAGAGCTCAATCCCAGGACCCTGAGATCCTGACCTGAGCCGAAGGCAGAGGCTTTAACCCACTGAGCCACCCAGGCTCCCCTGGAAATTTAACTTTTTTTTTTTTTTTTTTTTTGTCAGATAGAGAGAGCGCAGGAGTGAGCACAGGCAGACAGAGTGGCAGGCAGAGGCAGAGGGAGAAGCAGGCTCACTGCTGAGCAAGGAGCCCGATGTGGGACTCGATCCCAGGACGCTGGGATCATGACCTGAGCCGAAGGCAGCCGCTTAACCAACTGAGCCACCCAGGCGTCCCTGGAAATTTAACTTTTAACATACATTTAGGAATATGAAAAATGAGACATGGCTTTGCAATCAAGAAGTGATATAGCTGTAATTAACCACATAACTGTGGATTTCATAGTGCCAAATAGATGTCTATTGAGAAAATGTAAGTAAAGCTGCAGGTATATAAAAGGGCACTTTTGATGGGTTGTAATAATATTATTACTATTTCCCTATTAATAAGCATTTTCATACATTTAAACAATAGAACATAAGCTCAGGAATTTACTGTTGTTGGTAGTTAGGTTGCTCAGTAAAAGTAACACCTAACAAAAAAAAGATGAAATGTCATCATCTCATCTTGGATTCAACTTTGAAAGCCTTGAGATTAAAAGTGAATTCTTGCCCTGATTGGAAGTTGTGGGGAGCATCAAAGAGACTTTGGAACATTCCCAAATCCTGTTTGGTTTTAACAAGACAAATATGCTATGCCCAGTAATAGATCTATGGTACACACGATTTACATGGCAAATTCTTTCCCATTTCCAAGATAAAACAACTGTAGACAAGAGATAGATAAAAAGAGTCACATTTTTAATGGTTTAAGAATATGATTACTATATTCCTCTAAGGACCTGTCACTCATGTTTTCTCCCTTCTATTTGTCTCCATATGCCCCAGAAACTGCAAGAAGGAAACTGATTTTATGGATAGCAGTTATTTGAAGCCTCTCCAAGGCTGGTGTTGAAGAGAAATGCTATATTCTCAGCTATGTTTAAAATCTAATGTAAAAGGTACATGTGAAATAGGAGTAGTTCCCAATTCCCTTGTGATATTCTTAAGCTTTTCACTGCAGTGAAAAATGAGACATCGAAGTTTAGAGGAGGGTAGACCAGAGGGATCCCCAGTTCTTCTGAGATCTCTAGCTCAGACACAGACAGAAGCTCTTCCTGTATGACCTGGAGTAGGGAACGTGGTTCAGACGATCATCCAGTTTCATGATAACGTGGTAGGACATTCTTGGTAGGCTTGATTTAGAAATTTAAAAGGAAGTGAGTGGTCTCCCTGACAGAAGCTATTTGCATAATTGAGTCAATGTATTTTTTGACTGGGATCAAAGTTTCAAATTTTAAAATTTTCTGGATAATAAATGCAATAGGAATATAGGATGGTCCCATGTGAATATCAGCAAAATTGATTTTTTAAATAAAATAATAGATTTGACTTTTCCTGATTAGGCTCTTTTCCTAAAATTTAAGTTCCGCGATTAACTAAACTTTCTAGGTAATTTTTGTTCTGACCATGAAATACCGGCTTTTGAATCTTTGGTATGTCACTTTTCTTCATCTTTTGGTTCATTCTTTAATAGCAAAATAGTACTGCCTTTGTGTGATTTTAATTTGTGCATCTCTATTTTTAGAATATGTACTTAGAGAATAAGAATTGTGTATGTGTTGTTTAGGGGATAATGGTTTTAATTTACTACTGTATACCAGAAATTAAATCTGTGTGAGTTCTAAAGATATTACCTCATTACTAAATAAAATGTTTTACTCTATTTAATTATTAAATGTATTATTCCAATCCTATTTTTCCAAAAAATTTTATGTAATTGCTTAATTTGAAGTCAGTGTTTTAAAGCAAAATTTTATATTATTCTGGATAAACCAATGAATGGGAAGTGACCATATGCCTAATTTTCACTTGTGAGCTTCTTACTTTCCTTAAAAAGGAGTGCTTTTCAAAGCACTTCAGTTGTCTATCGTGATAACTTGTCATGTTCTTGCAAGAAACTGTCCTCATAATACGGTTCTTAATACTTTATATTTTGACAAAATATACTTTGTACAATTTACTGATTTTGAACATCATTTAAATTATGGATTTGTGTGATTTCTAGGAAGTGGCATTTTGAGGCCACTTTCTATAGTACAACCATGCAAAACTGATATATTCTCCCAGGACTATGAACAATTTAAGGACTGGAAATATTGAAATCCAAGGGACAATATTTAGGAGAAAGTATTATTGAAGATGTATTATTTTAAGTTAAGATAAAACTAGGTGGACAGGAGAGGTGAGACCTTGTAGGCTTGGAGGTGAGCCAAACCCGGGTTAGATTCTGGTTCTAACAGTCAACTTCCCTAAGGAGACTGATCCTCCCTAAGAATCATGCTTCTGTCAAATAGGTATAATAACACTTACCACATAGGGTTGTCATGAAGAGCCAATAAGGTAACACATAGGAAGCTCTGTACCAGTATTTGGCATATGGTAAATGCCATATCATTATCATTGATATTACTTATTAATGATGAGCATTCTCATTGTTATTAGTAGCAAAAGAGCTGCATATACAGGTCAAAGTCATGTAAAATATTACATATGGAAAGTAACTTAGAAATTACTCAGTTCAAGCTCGCTTCCTAGTTAAGGAAAGGCTCACAAATGTATCTGTTGAGTTGAAAATACACTGTGCTTTCCATTTAGAGGGTACTATTCACCATTAAAAGTCTGATGGTGGTTGTGTTTACATAAACTTTAAATATTTAGTTAATTAGAGAAAAAATTCAGTCAATTTGGGTTCAACATTGAATATTCTTATTAGCACGGTTGTCTAACTGACTGAAGTAAATTTGCATTGCAGTATTATAAGGCCATTACTTCTCTTTCAGTTTTTGTCTTATTACCTATAAAAGGATGCAGAGGATCGGTGTGGAGGAAAAATTCAATCCAATAGTAAAACTTTCCAGCAGTCCGAAGTTAATATGCATATTGTTTAGTTTTTCCATCTGCTGCTTTACAAATCTCTGGCTCTTAGCAAAAGGAACTTTTGATTACAGATGTCTTGTTACAAATATCTGGGGGCTACTGATTCCTCACCCAAAAGACTTATTGTTCCTTTGACTCAGATCATGATCTCAGGGTTGTGAGATCAAGCCCAGAGTTGGGCTCCACTGAGCAGGGCATGTGCTTAAGATTCTCTCTGTCCCTCTGCCCCTCCCCCTGTCCCCCTGCATATGCTCTCTCTCTCTCTCTCCCTAAAAAAAAAAAAAAAAAGAAAGAAAGAAAAATAAAAATAAAAAAGAAAAATTATCAAAAATCATAAGGTAAAAAGTAGAAATTTCTTTCACGCCCCTTCTTCTGACTCCCTGATTCTAATTCAGCAGTTTAATTTAACTACAGTTAAAAGCCATTTGGCATCCCTGTAGATTACATATTTCTCTTAAATGCATCCTAGGGTGCAGTGAGTTTTTTGTTGGTGTTTTTAACATTCAATATTACTGTCTTCTGGATGAGTTCCTGTATGGGTACTTATTGCCGTACTTTATTTTTTTAAATGGCTGAGCTTATGACGGAGTCACATTTTATTTAAGCTGTCCTTGTATGCATGTCTTTGTGCACTTGTGCAGGTACATCTGTAAAGATAAATTTCCAACAATGGAATTTCTGTGCCAAAGACTATGTGCTTTCTTACTTTGATAAGCACTGCCACACTGCCTATCAGGGAAGCATCTCAGTTTTCATCATAATTGATAGAGTTGAGCACTGAAATTCTTATAATCCTCTGGGTATGACAATGGCCATTCACTTATGGAAGATGACTATTCGCTTAAAATCTAATTATTTCTAAGTTGTTACGTTTCCCTGAGCCATTCACAGTCATCTGGAGAATTCCTTGATTTGTTGTGATATAAATTTAAATGTGCAAACCTATAGGTTCAATAAAAACCCTCCACTATTCTCAACTTTTAATATTTAAGGAATTAGGGGCACCTTGGTGGTTCAGTCAGTTAAGTGCCTGACTTCAGCTCAGGTCATGATGTCAGATTCCTGGGATCCTGCCCTGTGTGGGGCTCCCTGCTAAGTGGGGAGTCTGCTTGTCCCTCTCCCTCTGCCTCTCCCCACCCCCACTTATGCTGTCTGCCTCTCAAATAAATAAATAAAATCTTTTAAAAATATTTAACTAATTAGAACCAGGCTACTTGTGTCAAAAAAACTAAGATGTTTTGATATAATAATCTTGTATATTAGAAAATGCTACTAAATTTTTAATAATTTTTTCCCTCTCAGTTGTTTTTGGACACAGGGTCAATATAAAGTTTACTGCTTTAGCTTTAGCATAGTATATTCAGAGCAGTCACTGGTTAATCTTTTTTTTCTTTAGGGCACATTACATTAAACTGACCTTTATATACAGCAATGTTGTGGGTTCATGGAACAATTTTTCCTAACTGCGTTTATTTTCTACCCAGGAAGCGTCAAGACAATCATGTCCATGAGAATGCTAAACCATTCAGGTAATCATAACATTTTCAAACTAACCCAAAAATGTGTTTCGTTTTTCAATTTTTATGAAGATATTATAATTATTTACTTTCCTGCCTTTTCCTAAGTTCTGGGACAATCTTTAATTCTTATAGCCTTAGCTAGCTCTGCTGATCACCAGGTTTAATCTATAAAATATATCTGTATTGTATGTTATATGTAAATATAACATGTAAAATATATATATTAATATATATAAATATAATAATAATAAATATAAGATATATGTAAAATATATGATATATTTAAATATTTGAAATATATTTTACATGTGTTTGTTTTATTTTACATATTAAATATTCCTATACATATATTAATCTATAAAATGTCCATATAGAGAAATATGTAGTACACTTAAGTATGCAACTTCTACAACTTGGTCAGAAATAGCTCTAAATTTATTTTAATGAAGGCTTTTAAAAATCTTATGATTGTATAAATGATGTCTATCAAAAGCTTTCTTTTAAATACTTTTCTAGCCGAAACTAAAGAGTACATAAAAGGATGACCAAAATTAAAGCACTGAAGAAATTTATGCTTATGACTTAATGCCATGTTTGAAATTAATATCCTTTAATTGTGGAACTAATGTAATAGCTCTAAAAAGTACTCTTTGGAAGGGTGCCTGGGTGGCAGAGTCCGTTGAGCCTCTGATTCTTGGTTTTATCTCAGGTTGCCATCTCAGGGTCCTAAGATCAAGTCCCACTGCGCTCACATGACATCTGCTTGAGATTCTCTCTCCCTTTCCATCTGCCCCTCCTGTTCATGCTCTCTCTCCCCCTAAAATAAATAAATAAATAAAATTTTTTTTAAGTATTCCTTAGAGTAAAAATTGTTTTCAATTTATCCAATGTCAGCCTGGCTATTCGGGATTGGTTCTGGTTTCTAACTAGATAACTGTTATGACGATCTTTGTGTTCCTTTTTCTTTCAGATCATTTTATCTTAGTGAAACTGGCAGTTGAACTTTGCTGTAGTTGATGGGCAAAATTTCTCCCAGGCTCTTCATCCCAATGCTAGTTGAAAATATTCAAATGCCATAAGAAATCTTCATAGATTTGCACTTAGATTTTGGATGGACGTTTCTGCAATGGAGAGAACTGTGTTATAGCCCTGGTCCAAGGAAATTACCATCGAATGCCCATAAGACTACGGGGTGGGTGTGGAAGTTTCCAAAGAGAAGGAGCACTCAGCAAGTCTGCAGACACCCTGGAACATGGAAGTAAACAAGCTCTGAAAAGCACAGCTTGGAAGACACTCCATGAGTCTGCATGGCTTTCAAGTGAACTAGCACTTAAGACCTTGTAACAAAATGGACACCGGGGACACAGCTCTAGGACAAAAAGCTACCTCAAGGTCTGGAGAAACTGATAAGGCTTCTGGTAGATGGAGACAGGAACAATCAGCTGTTATTAAGATGAGCACTTTTGGCAGTCAAGAAGGACAGCGGCAACCACAAATAGATCCTGAGCAAATCGGAGACACAGCATCAGCACAACTTTTCGGTTCTGGGAAACTGGCCTCACCTAGCGACGTGGCACAGCAGGTCACAGAGAAGCAATACCCACCACACCGTCCAAGTCCTTACTCATGCCAACATTCACTCTCTTTCCCTCAGCACTCATTGCCCCAGGGGGTCATGCACAGCAACAAGCCACATCAGAGCCTCGAAGGCCCTCCGTGGCTTTTCCCTGGCCCTTTGCCATCTGTTGCCTCCGAGGACTTATTTTCTTTTCCTATACACGGCCACAGTGGTGGTTACCCTAGAAAAAAGATTTCAAGTTTGAACCCTGCTTATAGCCAATACTCTCAGAAAAGTATCGAACAGTCAGAAGATGCTCACAAGAAAGAGCACAAACCCAAAAAGCCCGGCAAATACATTTGCCCCTACTGCAGCAGGGCATGTGCCAAACCAAGCGTACTGAAAAAACATATCAGGTCCCACACTGGTGAGCGGCCCTATCCATGTATACCTTGTGGTTTCTCGTTCAAAACAAAGAGCAATTTGTACAAGCACAGGAAGTCACATGCCCATGCAATTAAGGCAGGATTAGTCCCTTTCACAGAGTCAGCTGTATCTAAATTGGACCTAGAGGCTGGTTTTATCGATGTAGAAGCAGAAATACATTCAGACGGTGAGCAGAGTACAGACACGGATGAGGAGAGCTCTTTATTTGTTGAGGCTTCTGAGAAAATGAGTCCTGGCCCACCGATCCCACTGGATATTGCCAGCAGAGGGGGCTATCACGGGTCACTGGAAGAATCACTGGGGGGGCCAATGAAAGTGCCCATTTTGATTATCCCCAAAAGTGGGATTCCTTTACCTAGTGAAAGCTCTCAGTATATAGGCTCTGATATGCTACCAAACACATCTCTAAATACTAAGCCTGATGATTCTCACACAGTGAAACAGAAACTTGCATTAAGACTGTCGGAGAAAAAAGGACAAGATTCTGAGCCATCTCTTAACCTTCTGAGCCCGCACAGTAAAGGAAGTACTGACTCTGGTTACTTTTCTCGCTCAGAAAGTGCAGAGCAGCAAATAAGCCCTCCAAACACAAATGCAAAGTCTTATGAAGAAATCATCTTTGGAAAATACTGCCGGCTTAGTCCCAGAAATACACTCAGTGTTACAACCGCAAGTCAGGAGCGTGCCACAATGGGGAGAAAGGGCATGATGGAGTCATTACCTCACGTAAACACCAGGTTAGATGTCAAGATGTTTGAAGATCCTGTCTCACAGCTGATCCCAAGCAAGGGAGAAATCGACCCCAGTCAAACCAGCATGCTGAAATCCACGAAATTCAACAGCGAATCCAGGCAATCCCAGACTATGCCATCATCTATCAGGAATGAAGGAAAGCTGTTTCCTGCAAATTTCCAAGGCAGCAACCCAATTCTCTTAGAGGCTCCTGTGGACTCTTCACCCCTTATTAGAAGCAACTCGATGCCAACTTCGTCAGCAACTAATCTAAGTATTCCTCCCTCTTTGAGAGGAAGTCACTCATTTGATGAAAGGATGTCTGGTTCCGATGATGTGTTCTATCCAGGGACTGTAGGAATACCCCCTCAGCGCATGTTAAGAAGACAAGCTGCATTTGAGCTGCCTTCGGTACAAGAGGGGCACATGGAGGCAGAACACCATGGCAGAATGTCAAAGAGCATCACGGGCTTATCCCTGAAGGAAAAAAAATTAATGTCTGGGGACCGGATGGGCTATGACTATGATGTCTGCCGGAAACCCTACAAGAAGTGGGAAGACTCTGAGACACCAAAGCAAGGCTACAGGGACATTTCCTGCTTAAGCTCTTTAAAACATGGTGGCGAATATTTTATGGATCCCTCGGTGCCATTGCAGGGCGTGCCAACCATGTTTGGAACTACATGTGAAAATAGAAAACGCCGGAAAGAAAAGAGTGTAGGAGATGAGGAGGACACCCCCATGATTTGCAGCAGCATTGTGAGCACTCCCATGGGCATGATGACTTCAGATTACGACCCCAAGTTGCAGATGCAGGAAGGACTAAGAGGTGGATTCTCCATGTCTGGACATGAGAACCCTTCTCACGGTCACTCTGAGCGCTTTGAGCACTGTCGACCCCAACTCCAATCTGGAAGCCCATCTCTTGGGTCCGAGGAGTCACCCTCAGCCACTGATTCAGACAAGATGTCAGACCTAGCGGGCAGGAAGCCTCCTGGAAATGTGATTTCTGTGATTCAGCACACAAACTCACTGAGCCGACCCAACTCATTCGAAAGGTCTGAGTCAGCTGAACTGGGGGCTGGCGCACAGGATAAAGCTTCTTCGCCTTCTGAGACCTGTGACAGTGAGATTTCTGAAGCCCCGGTGAGTCCAGAGTGGGCTCCCCTGGCAGACAGTGCTGAAAGTGGGGGGAAGCCCTCCCCTTCCCAGCATGCTCAGCAGCAGTCCTACCATGTGCAGCCCAGGCTGGTGCGCCAGCACAACATTCAAGTTCCTGAGATTCGAGTGACCGAGGAGCCTGATAAACCAGAGAAAGAGAAAGACACCCAGAGTAAAGAGCCGGAAAAGCCTGTGGAGGAGTTTCAGTGGCCCCAGAGAAGCGAGACCCTTTCCCAGCTCCCAGCCGAGAAGTTGCCACCCAAAAAGAAGCGATTGCGCCTTGCCGATATGGAGCACTCTTCAGGGGAATCCAGCTTTGAATCCACAGGCACCGGCCTCTCCCGCAGCCCCAGTCAGGAAAGCAACTTGTCCCATAGCTCCAGTTTTTCAATGTCTTTCGAAAGAGAAGAATCCATTAAGCTTGGTGCACCTCCTAAGCATGATGAGTTTGGGAAGCATTCTGAGTTTTTGACCGTCCCTGCCGGGTCCTACTCATTGTCTGTCCCGGGTCACCACCACCAAAAGGAGATGCGACGCTGCTCGTCTGAGCAGATGCCTTGTCCTCACCCAACTGAGGTTCCAGAAATCCGGAGCAAATCCTTTGATTATGGGAATCTGTCCCACGCCCCGGTGGCAGGGGCATCGGCCGGCACCACTTTATCTCCATCGCGGGAGAGGAAGAAATGCTTCCTGGTGCGGCAGGCGTCCTTTAGCGGTTCTCCAGAGATCGCCCAGGGTGAGGCTGGTGCAGATCTGAGTGTGAAGCAGGAGCAGATGGAGCACCTGCATGCTGGCCTCAGGGCCGCATGGCACCATGCCCCCACCTCTGTGCTGCCTCCTCTCCAGGCAGAGGACCCTGGGAAGCAAGTTGTCGGGCCCTGTGGCCAGCTGAGCTCAGGGCCACTCCACTTGGCCCAACAACAGATTGTGCACATGGACAGTCAGGAATCTCTGAGAAATCCCTTGATACAACCAACATCCTACATTGCAAGCAAGCACTTGTCTGAGCAGCCGCACTTATTTCCACATCAAGAGACTATTCCATTTTCTCCCATCCAGAATGCCTTGTTTCAGTTTCAATATCCCACCGTCTGTATGGTTCATTTACCAGCTCAGCAGCCTCCCTGGTGGCAGGCACATTTCCCACATGCCCTCGTGCAGCACCCTCAGAAGAGCTGTGGCAAGCCTTCTTTCCAGGCAGAAATCCATCCTGGCTATCCCTTAGAGCATATTACAGAGCACACTGGAAAGAAATCTGCTGATTATGCACACACGAAAGAGCAGACTTACCCATGTTATTCAGGAACATCAGGGCTACACTCGAAGAACATTCTTCCAAAGTTTCCATCAGACCAGAGCACCAAGTCACCTGATACTCCCTCCGAGCAGGTTCTTCAAGAAGACTTTGCCTCAGCAAATGCCGGGCCTTTACAGTCCTTGCCAGGAACAGTGGTTCCTGTTAGGATCCAGACTCATGTCCCATCCTATGGGAGTGTCATGTACACAAGCATTTCTCAGATACTTGGGCAAAACAGTCCTGCAATTGTCATATGCAAAGTCGACGAGAATACTACCCAAAGAACACTGGTGACCAATGCGGCCATGCAAGGGATAGGATTCAACATTGCCCAGATGTTGGGGCAGCATGCAAGCTTAGAAAAATACCCCATCTGGAAAGTACCTCAGACCTTACCCCTTGGCTTGGAATCCTCCATCCCCTTATGTTTGCCTTCCACATCTGATGGTGTGGCCACGCTGGGAGGTAGCAAGCGGATGCTTTCTCCAGCCAGCAGCTTAGAACTCTTCATGGAAACAAAGCAGCAGAAAAGGGTCAAAGAAGAAAAGATGTATGGACAGATTGTCGAGGAACTCAGTGCTGTGGAGCTAACCAGCTCAGACATCAAGAAGGATATGTCCCGCCCACAGAAACCCCAGCTGGTTCGACAAGGTTGTGCTTCTGAGCCAAAGGATGGCTTGCAGTCCGGGTCATCTTCCTTCTCCTCACTGTCCCCTTCCTCATCTCAAGACCATCCATCCGCCAGCATGCCCTTGAGGGAGCCATTCCCACCCAACTCCAGGGCACCCTCTCTAGGCCAGAAGTCCAGTGGGCCTTCTGAAAGCAGAGAGTCCTCAGATGAACTTGATATTGATGAGACAGCATCTGATATGAGCATGAGCCCGCAGAGCTCCTCATTGCCTCCGGGAGACAGTCAGCTTGAAGAGCAAGGAAAGGGCCAGAAGCTGCCTGTTGGCATGCTGGTGCACATGGCCTCTGGCCCAAGCAGGAAAATGGCAAACTCAACTCTTCTTTTCACGGATGTGGCAGATTTCCAGCAGATTCTTCAGTTCCCTAGTCTGCGGACAACAACTACTGTGAGTTGGTGCTTCTTGAATTATACAAAACCCAATTATGTGCAACAGGCCACCTTCAAATCCTCGGTTTATGCTTCATGGTGCATTAGTTCCTGTAACCCGAACCCATCAGGATTGAACACCAAGACCACGCTGGCTCTTCTGAGGTCCAAGCAAAAAATCACAGCAGAAATTTATACTCTGGCTGCTATGCACAGACCTGGAACTGGCAAACTTACATCATCAAGTGCTTGGAAGCAGTTTGCTCAGGTAATGGATACCATTTCTAAAAGCCCTGTAGTGTGGATTTGCTTGCTGAGTAGAATACACAGTGAAGGACATAAGGTCTAAAACATTCAAGTGAAATGAAGGTTAGAGTTGAGGGAGGCCTCCGTGACACTGATTTCCCTTCCCTAGTAAGAGAAGAAGCCACGGACCATGAACTGGGGTCTTGGGGAAATCTCTCCTTCACCCAGGTGCCGTGAAATTCTACCACTGGGACCGATTCCATTGGGTTCTTCTCCTTTCTGGCCTGTGTTAGTGACCCAGCAGATCCAATTTTCTTTTGATATCAGGAATTGAGGGGATTGTGAAGTGTGGATACAGGACGTAGCACGTTGTGAATGTGGGAATGGACAGTGACAGGAAAGACTGGGAAGGAAGTGTGCATATGTCAGAACTGAACTTCAGAAACTCCAGAGGGCGTGTTCACATTGACAGTGCTTTTTCCTAAAATTTATTTTCTCTATTTCTCTCCCCAAACTCATTTTTCCAAGCGGTTATCTGATTTGTTCCCACGGGAACAATTAATACCTCACACGTAAAATTACTAAAATACTAACAGGGACACTTGGAATTTTTGCCGAATTATTAACGAAACAAATAGAGTTTAAAAATCTATTTTACTTAATCCAGTTACCATTTCCCTTTAACAATTTTTGAAAATATGTCCTTAATTGATATTGTTTTCATTGGTATTTCAGAATACAGAACATGTTTTCTGTTTTTATTAGTGTTGCACAGAATAAGCGCCAACAGAAGAGTATTATTTTTTAACAAAATGTTGGATAATTCCGTTAAAACTGTCATTCATTCTTCTTGGCTTTTATCCCTAACATCCCTTATTTCATGTAAATGGGCTGTGACCCTTTAGAATGGAATTTAGGCTAATTTTCAGAGAACAGAGAAGAGCGGAATGTGTGGGCTTCTCCTATGTCTTAGGGAAACCATTTAAAATGATTCTCTCTTTTGTCCTACAGATAAAACCTGATGCATCCTTTTTGTTTGGCAGCAAACTAGAAAGGAAACTAGTTGGAAATATCCTAAAGGAAAGAGGGAAAGGAGATATTCATGGAGATAAAGATATTGGATCCAAACAAACGGAGCCAATCCGAATTAAAATCTTTGAAGGAGGGTAAGGAAACATACGTGCATGTGTGAGACATTCAGTTCTAAGTCAGAGAAAATGGTCACGAATGTACGCGTGGAAAAAAATAGTATCTACTCTGATTGGAAGTATAAGGTGAATTCCTTCTCTATCACATTTCTGAAGTCTGGTTGGTAATAGATAATGAGTTCATGCCCTTGCTCTCAATGGCTTACTTTCAATGATAATGTCCCTGTTCATAAGGTTTGAGCTTCTGCTTTAAATTTTCACACCTCTCATGCACTATGAAATCAATTAAACTGGTAGACTCTTGATGTCATCTAAGCTTGTTCATTCTTTAATTTTACTTGTATAGGTATTTTTATATGTAATATTAATGGACATATTGTGTGCTTACAAAAATATAATCATGTACACTCATGTATAATTCTAAGAACTAGTTAATTTGATGGTTCATTTTATTGCTTTTATTATTACCTAAAGTCCAGACTTTGTCAGGAATTCCTCAGTTCCATCAGTGTCCTGTTTCTGTCCCAGGATCCAAGCCAGGGTACCACACCGCATTTATTTGTCATGTTTTCCCTGTCTCTTCTGGTTTGTGGCAGTCTCTTTGTCTTTGGGAATTTCTTTTTAAATGTTGAATCCTGAGTTGTAGAAACACAAGTGATAAGGTCCAATGACTTTGATACCTATACAGTAA
>RCUC01139975.1:0-43101 GCA_003697995.1 Taxidea taxus jeffersonii | reverse complement strand
AGTAAGTTAATGTGTGGGATGAGGCCTTGCACAGTACTTAGCACTCGGTATTTGTTAAATGCTGGCCTGTGTGATCCTGTATTTGAGGAAATAAGAGGAGGGGTACTTAACTTCTCTGTGCTTCCTGGAAGTGAGTCATTCATATCTTCTGAGTAAATAACAGTGATTCCTAAGAGAGTACCTAGTATATAGCAAGTACTTGAATGAATGAATGAACAAACAGACAGACATCCTGGACAGAGTTACTTGTCCTGATGGGGCTTAACCACAGCCAATATTACTTTGTCAGAAGGTGAGAGCTGCTTGCTAGGGAGTGAGTCTCACGATGGAAAGGTGGATAGACAGCACAGAGTAGTCATCCTGCATTCAGTTATTCTAAAACTATGGACTGCAGGAAATTTTAATATATGGAATTTATATATCTTTTCTCGGCGCTAGAAAATTTGCCATATGGTAGAATTGGCTGGAATGATGATTTTTTTTTTCCTGCAAAAGATTTTCACTTGCTTATAAAAACTGGTCTCTCACAGGGCTCGTGGTGAAGGGCCCAGACAGCATCAGCGGCTGGTGATGCCAGTGGCCTATTTGCTTGTCAGCGCACAGTGGTGTTAACACAGCTTCTTAGACAAACTTATATTGAACGTATGTCAGTGCTTACTTATTCATTTAATGAGGTCATTAGGAGATAAAGTATGCCAGCTTAAACTGACAGGAATTTAGGCCTAACTGCTGTTTGACCTCCCATGGTCATAAACACATCACATTTTTATCTGTGATAAGGTTAAATTTGTGATACGAATCGTTTGGGCCACAGTCTGACGTGACCCATTCATCAGAAATAACAGGCAGTGTATCTGCAAAGCAAATGATAAGCAGATTGATCTGTGGTAATTAATTAGATGTGCCAAGAAACAGGGTTTTATGCACTCACAAGGAACCACACACCCGGATGCCAGATAGAGGTCAAACAGAAGTCAGCTCGCAGAAGCCTAGAGTCCTGCTTTTTCTCAAGGAGAACTTTCCAGTGTGCCGTTAAAGATGCTGGGCATCTGCTTTACATAGTTCTTATTGTGGGGACAAAACTTGTCTTTCACTGTGGGGAGAATTGTTCCGTGGGAAGAAACAGCCCGTCGGAGGGCACGTTTGAAGACTGAGAAGGTTAAAACAAGGAGCGAGAACTCCCTGTGCTCTCAGACACCTGGCCACCGTCACGGCCAGTTTTGGAGCCCTGGAACAGGAGTGGCGCTGGGAGGGCCCTTGGAGAACATCACAACCTGTGGTTTTCAGACTGTGTTTTGAGGAGTCCAGGGGCTTAAGGGGGAAGCCAAACAGCTGTGCTGTACCAAGCAAACAGGCTGTGCTAAGCAGGGACACCAAAATAACACCTGGGAAAATTAGCTTTAGGTGTTATGGTTTAGTATTGCTTTTAGTTTGAATTATATGTGGGAAGGGGGTGAGCATCCTAATCTCTCTTGCTTATGTCTCTAAGGATATTTATCCAGCCCTAAAGGCTGGAACCCCAAACCCCTCCTTTGCCTCCTTCCTGGCATCCTACAGCAGCTCTGCTTTTTTTAAAAAATATTTTTTTTTATTTATTTATTTAACAGATCACCAGTAGGCAGAGAGGCATGAAGCGGGGGGGGGGGGCAGGCTCCCTGCTGAGCAGAGAGCCCGATTCGGGGCTCCATCCCAGGACTCCGAGATCATGACCTGAGCCGAAGGCAGAGGCTTAACCCACTGAGTCACCCAGGCACCCCTAGAGCAGTTCTGCTTTTATCTGTTTTTGTGATCAGGGTTCTAAATAACACCATGCGCAAGAGTACAATCTAGAGTACAGGTGACAGAAAATGTTTCATTTATTCATCTACTTGTTCTATTCTGCTTTGTGTTGCTCAGGCAGTAATTTGATCAGATTTATGTCTTTGAATGATTATTCTGGAAGAAGGTGGGGTTAAGGCGGGGAAAGACCTCCAGACCTCCGTTTTGCCATCTGTGAAATATGGCTGGCTCTAGCGTCTGTGATTCGTGGTGGTGAATGAGCCCTGAAGGCTGAGTTCCTGTAAATGACAGGTTTTCCATATGAAAGTCAGCCAGGGAATTTATTCCTGGCATTTGGAGTCACGGAAACTGTTTGATGTTAATGGGTTTACCAGAAAGGGCTTTTGTGGGGTTCTTTTGGCCCAGGGCAGGCTAGCTGTTGATGTAATCAGGAGACCACAAAGCACGATTTCTGCCGCCTCTGTCCTTCCTTAGTGCACAGCTCTTGTGACTCATGCTTCTGTGTCTTGGACTTGGGAGTAAGTGATCACATTTCTAAGGCTGAGGTATGGCCAGCCTCTGCCTCTCCCTCCTGGGCAGGCCCCAGCCTAATGATAATCCTGGTCTCCCTGGCTTGCCAGAGGCTTCTCCTTCATGCTAGACCTTGCCTACATCTGACTGGCTACAGAGTACCTGGGAATCAGTTGCCAAATCACAGTTCTGAAGAGAGTCACAGCAGACTTAGAGATCCGTGGGTCTAGGGGTTCCCAAAGCTGGCTGCATATTGGGGAAAATGGCCCCCTCCTGTCCCCTCTTGAGTCATATTCAGTAAGTCTGTAATGGGACCCAGAAATTAGTGTGTTTTTTTTTTTTTTTTTTTAATCCTGTCCTAAGATGGTTCTCACTTGACACAGTATAGGACATTTGGTGAGCACTGATCTAGGCTCATACTTGAATTTTTTGGACCATTTTCCCCTCAGTGCCGTTGACTTAAGAAAATTAAATGTAAGATAGGCTCATGATTAGAAATTTCAAACGGCATGAAAATACGAAGAATAAAAAGCCAAAGCTTCTCCCACTCCTAGTCCAGCCCCCAGGTAATCCTTATTAAACACTTTCTTTAGATTCTGCTCATAAATGATTTTACATTTATGTATCATCCCCTATTTGTCTACTTAATTCTATAAAATCTGAGCCAGAGGAATAACCCTATACACATTATTCTGTACTGTATTTCCCCTGCCCCCCGCTTAAAATATTCAGAACTCACTGTAGATCATTCTTTTTAATAATAACCATTAAACATGTAAACATTTGTGACACACTTGGAACAATACTTGGTGAGTAGTAAGCACTATATATTTGTCAAATGAGTGCTTGGGGACAGCTGCATGGTGTACCAATACATGGACATACGCTATTTTACTCTTGTGGACACTTGTTGCATTGGTTGCTGTAACAAACGAGGCAGAAATGAACATCCTTGTGTGTATATCTTGGGGGCTTTGCCTTGGATATGGCTCTCAGCAACTTATTTAGCGGGGCAATAGCCGGCATGGAGCCAAAGGCATTAAGAAGGAAAAGGTACTGGGACGCCTGGGTGGCTCAGTTGGTTGAGCTGCTGCCTTCGGCTCAGGTCATGATCCCAGCGTCCTGGGATCGAGTCCCACATTGGTCTCCTTGCTCGGCAGGGAGCCTGATTCTCCCTCTGCCTGCCTCTCTGTCTGCCTGAGCTCTCTCTAATAAATAAATAAATAAATAAATAAAAATCTTTTAAAAAATTAAAAAAAAAAAAAGAAGGAAAAGGTACTGATTAGAACAAAGCAGGGCATTGGACTGGAATTGGAAATTTTGTCTCGACCTAGAATCACAGAAATACAGATCTCAGATCTAGAAGGAACCACAGGAGAATGTTTGGTCCAGCCTTGTGCCCTCTGGGTAGGGAATGGGTTCCGTCTGTAGTTCCTAGGTTGTACCCTGAGCCCTGGGAGCCACAGGGAACTCATTGGAAAAGTGTGTGTATGGGGGCCGTGGGATCTGTAATATTTTTGACATCCTTCAGACATTGTGCAAACAACTAGCTCAAGAAATTAGATGGTTTTTAACATTAACCTTATTATGGTCCCTTTGGCGATGCTCTATTTTGTGAAGCTGTTTCTGGTGGGTGCCAGGATACAGCAGCTGGTGTGCATAAATGAATGTGTGATGGGAAGTGGGCGTGGTGTTGTCAAGTCGGACTCCAGAGTCTGCAAAGTTGTGCAGTGCGTAACCACTGCCCACGTCCCATTAGCAAGTAGATGGTGAAGAATGAAATAAAAATATTTTCTTCTTGCAGTTTGTGTGCACCATTTTTTTTCTTAACAGCTACAAATCCTTAGGACATAAATACTTACTGAGTTGTTTGAAGCTAACTCCACAATAAATGGAACTTCTAGGTATTTCTTTGGGCCCGGAGAACTGTGAAAAAATTTCTAAGACACTAAGGGTGCTGTAAATTGGAAAGAGTTTGGGAACAACCGATTTATAGCTTCTCCATCAGAACTCTCAGCTGTTAAGTGGGAGATGCCATGCTGACTTGGTTTAAAGGCAGGGAATTATTCGCTTCTTTGTCTGGGGTGTCCAGCATTGCACCATGGCATCAGACCTCGTGGGATTCGGGTCCTGAAGCCTCCATTTCTCCTTCCATCTCTAAGCTGTCTGCACATGGGTGAGACAGCTCCCTGCCCATCCTTTCCAGACTCCCCCCCACCCCTTTTGGTTTAGCAGTCCCCAGCAGAAAGAATCATCTTTCTCAATAGCTTGTGCGTAAAAGCTCTGGGAGTACTTTGGCTGCCCTGGCCAGGGTCCCTTGCCCAGCCCCGGAACTGAGGCTATGATTAGTGATGGCCACGCCTAGAGCACATATCCACCCCTGTGCTCAGGCGAGCACCCTCAGGAAACTGCATGGATTAGGTAGGTTCTCCACAGAAAAGAGCAGGTTTTGTTACCAGGAGAATGGGAGAAGGGACCCAGGACCAAAAACAATCTTCCATTTTAACAGACGAGGGGCCAGACTCGTACTGTGGTAGGGGGAGGGTTAGGCACAGAGGCTCTGGAGTCCCACCCATCTGGCTTCACTTCCTTGGGCAGATTCACTACATCTGTAAAGGCTTTGGCGTCCTTGTCTATAAAATGGAAATAACTGAAGATAAAGATCAAGAATACAAAAGGCTGGCAGTAACAGTCCTCACCTCATGGGGTTGGTGGTTGGAGGACTAAGTGAGTTAATATACAGAAAGTGCCTAGCACAGGGGCCTGGCACGTAGGAAGCGCTCTGTAAGTGAGCCCATTATTCTTACTGGTCAGGTAACCTTAAGAGCACAGGTTGTGGGACTCCTGGGTGGCTCAGTTGGTTAAGTGGCTGCCTTCGGCTCGGGTCATGATCCCAGCGTCCTGGGATTGAGTCCCACATCGGGCTCCTAGCTTGGCAGGGAGCCTGCTTCTCCCTCTGCCTCTGCCTGCCTCTCTGTCTGCCTGTGCTCGCTCTCTTTCTAACTAATAAAAAAAAAAAAAGCACAGGTTGTAAGTGACCCAAGCTTCGGACTCTGGAGAGGGTGCAAGATAGTGACTTCCTCTTCCCTGTCTGTCACAGAGTGAAGCAGCATGGACGCTGTCAGCCAGGTCCCGATGGAAGCCACACTCCCCAAGCACATCCTGGATATCTGGGTCATTGTCCTCATCATCCTGGCCACCATTGTCATCATGACCTCCCTGTTGCTGTGCCCAGCCACGGCGGTCATTATCTATCGCATGCGGACTCATCCGGTCCTCAATGGAGCTGTCTGAGATCAGTCTCCCAAGAGCGGCCGGGGAGTGATGTGGACAGTGTCCCCTCCCCCAGCCTCTTCTCCGAAAAGCAGCAAGAGGGGCTTTGGAGTGTGGACTCTGGAGCCTTCCCTGTGAGAAGAGACTGGGGTTCTTGTTTGGATTCTGCCACCAGCCAGCTGTGTGAGTCCAAGCAAGGGACCTAATTCTGTGGGTTCCAGGTTCCTTATCTTCTAAATGGGGATCATGATCCCTGCCCTTCCTACCTCATAGGGTTGCAAGGACCAATGACTCGGTGGACATGAAACCTGTTTGCGATTGTGAGCAGTAAGGCCGCCACTGTGAGGTGTTACCGCTCAATGCTGAGAAGCTTCGAAGAACCAAAGCACCTAATTGCTGACAGTGGCCTTCAAGGGGGTGAAGAAGACGCTGGGGAAGGACAGCCTTGCCAGTGCCCCCGAGGTCGAACTAAGCAAAGGCATCCTGTCCTCATTCCAAAAGGCCAGCAGCACCTTGGCTCAAAGACATTTTCTTTGTGGTGCCACTCCCTCAAGTTATGTAATTTGGAGGGAATTGAGCGTATTAGGGGGAGGGAGATGGGTGGAGCTTCCCAGGACCTTCTCTGTGCCAGAATGTTTACCCCTGTAACAATCTATAGGAGGCTTCGCCATTTCTTGGCACTGCCAAGGGGCCTGGGGTGATGGGCTTCTTTCTGCATTGGAGCCTCTCGCTTTGACGCTCAAGCAATGTTGGGAAACACAGGGTGGCTGAGTGGCCTGGGCAGCCTTCAGGATCTCCAGCCCCCACTCACTCCTATGCCCCACACTCGAGGAGCTCTGCACCCCCACCCCAGCACCCTCTATAACCAGCTCCATGGTGTAAAGTGTCCGCCCTTCATTCCCTCCCACCAGCACTGCAGCCAGTCTAAGCTACAGATTTTAAGAGATGTTCCCAGGATTTTGTGAACTAACTCAAAACAATGGTTTTTTTAGACGGTATGATCTATATTTATAGAGAGAGATTTCTGGACCACTCAAGCTTCTTGACCAAAATCAGGAACATCTTGGGATGTATTAAATTATGTAGAAAGATAGCACAGATGTCAGAATATTGTGTGAACTGATGCTTTTACTTGGTCTGATTTCATTGATGTATACAACCAATTTCCAATAAAGTGCTAGAACGAACATGTCTGATGTCTTTCTTTAGAGAGCACTTATTAAAGCTCAGGAGCTCGGGTAAATGATTCCACTGAATTTATGGGCCTTAGAGACAGTTCGAATATAAGAACTGAAAGGGAAAGAGAAGAATCCAGCCCACTTCTGGGGTTCTAGCTTCGGCAAGTGGGTAGTTGCACAGTTTACATGGACATAGGATGCAGAGGGAAGGACACATTTTATAAGTAAGCGATGAATTTCGTACTAGACATGTCGAGTTCAAGGTGATTGTGATCTTCAGGCAGACATTTTCAGGATGCAACTGGAAACCTGGGTGTGTTCTTTGAAAGATTTTATGGCTGGAGTTATGCTTTGGGGGATTATCTGCACACGGTAGACGTGCCCCACAAGTGGACAGGACCACCCAGGCAGAGCACTCAGACTGGGATGGTAAAGTGTGCTAGGTGCAGAACTTGGCAGAAGTGGTATAGAGCAGTGGAAGAGGGACGGATGGGGTGGGGGAGAGACAAACCAAGGAGATGGAAAAGGTCATGTGCTAAGAGGTGATATGAGGGGGATGCGATCATATTGTGTGAGTTAAGGAATGAGTTAGAGGAGAGGAAGTAGAGACAGAACGGACACTTCTTTCCAGGAATAGGACTGTGGTATAGAGGTAAGGGAAGAGGGTTTGGGAAGAATGGTCAAGGGGGATGGGTATATGTGATAAGATTCTGATTGCTTTGCCAGCATCTCTCCCAACTTTTGCTTTGCTTTTCTTTTCCCCTAATATGTCCTCCTGGGGGACAAAGGCTAGAAAGTGAAAACCTACAATGAATGTGAACACTGCATTTCCCTAACTAAACTATAGCCAGAGGTTCAGACGTGATTTAGGTTTTGCCGATCGGATGCACACACGTGAGGCTTCTGTGTGGGACCTAGTTGGGCGGGGACAGAGACCGCAGGGTGAGAAGCATCCACGGTTCCATTGTCAGTCCATAGCTATGAGCATAAGACAGAGCCAAGAATTCTGCGTTTTTAATGGAGCACCCTGTCCATTGAGAAGCATAGTACCTGGGAACTTTTTCACTGTGACAGCTGTCCAGAACTTACGCCTCCTAATTGCTTGCTGGAGGGAAAACTTGGAACATTTGTAATTGAAAAGCATAGGATCAGTCTCGTGCAGTTCAAGCCTACGAGAAGCAGCTCACTGGGAATTGCTGGACATGGGATGTAGGCTGTGTGTGCGCTGCCTCGCCTTTCCGAGTCTGATTCTGGGTCTGTAAAGTGGAAGGTATCAGAATTAACTGAGAAAATCTCTCTATGATTTTAGAGTGGAGTTTAAATAAGAGACTTTTAGGCAGTCCACCAGGTGGCGATACTGCTCTTCCCCCGCCAAGTCCAGTAGTTAGCTCACAGGTTTCAGCCAATCCTATCACATTCCTAGCAGCTCAGCATTTTATTTTTCTGGTTCTAGTTTCAGCAACTCTGAAGGTAACTTAGGATCATCCAGTCCAACCTCCCCTAAAATAAAGTAAACCCTTCTCCAATGAAAAGGTTGCCACGTGTGGCCTGTTCAGTAATTCCCAGTATTGTTCTAGATTACCTGCGACAGGTTCTCCCCTCCCCAATTCATTTATAAGTGCGGCTCCCAGGGGCCTGCTTTACACTTACTGAGAATCCCTGGGAAAAGACCTTGCGTAACTGTTTTGTAACAAGCTCCCTGGGTGATCAGTGAGCAGGTTAAACATGGTGGAGAACCCTATGCTGGTGGAAAGGAATCCACTTCCTGCTGAAACCACCCCTCGACTGCTGTGGTATTAAATTTCTTCCTATTAAATTTCTTCAAGTCAGGCCTTGGGATACTAGCTCTGCCCTCTTGGGGCTACCCTAAAGAGATCAACTTCCTTTTCCTGGGGACAACTTCCAAGAATTTTTTTTAAAAAGATACATTATTTTATTTTAGAAAGAGTGGGGCAGGGAGAGGGAGAGAGAGAGAGAGAGACAAGCAGACTCATGCTGAGCGCAGAACCCACCATGGGCCTCCATCTCACAACTCTGAGATCATGACCTGAGCCGAAATCAAGAGTCGGTCACATAACCGACTGAGCCAGCCAGGCGCCCACTTCTGAGCATTCTGAATAAAGATTGCTGTCATGACTCACCTCACCCCACCACCTTGCCTGGGTGGGAAATTCACACTGCAGTACGCGGTGGCTGTCATCCTCCCTCCCTCCTTTGACAGGACAGCAAGGGCCTGAAGAATCTTGGCTTCACCATGCATTGGCTTTCTGACTGTGGGCAAATTAACAAACTCCTCATCTGTAAACTAGGCAGCGAAGTAACTCTAGCTGCCTCATAGGTTTGTTACGAGGATGAAATGTGGCCACAGGTGCAAGGTGATATGGTAGAATACAGCAAATGCGCAGTACATGTGATCTGTTGCTGATGAGTCCCAGTTTCCTCATCTGCAAAATGGTGATAACAGTTTCTTCTGAGTGTGGAGAGGATTAAATGAGATCAGAAAGTAGAGAATTTGGCCAGAGCCTGACTCATGGGAGTCTCTCAATACTGGTGGCCAATAATGCAAAAATACAAAAGACCTAATTGGGTTAGATCCTTAAATCGCCAGTTAAAGTAGTGAGATTGGCAGAAAACTTCCCCGCTGACATGCTGTAGGATTGGCACTAAATTCACAGAGGGCCTCAAACAAGTATAAAAGTCATACCTTTGGGCGCCTGGGTGGCTCAGTTGGTTAAGCGACTGCCTTCGCCTCAGGTCGTGGTCCCGGAGTCCTGGGATCGAGTCGCGCATTGGGCTCCCAGCTCCATGGGGAGTCTGCTTCTCCCTGACCTTCTCCCCTCTCATGCTCTCTCTCTCACTCTCTCTCTCAAATAAATAAATAAAACATTAAAAAAAAAAGTCATACCCCTTCTATATTAATATCCTTTAGAATTTTTTTTTTTAAGGTTGTATTTATTTGAGGGACAGAGCACAGAGGGAGAGGGAGAGGGAGAAGCAGACTTGCCCCTGAGCAGAGAACATGATGTGGAACTTGATCCCAAGATCCCGGGATCATGACCTGAGCCAAAGGCAGATTCTTAACCACCAGAGCCACCCAGGCACTGCTAGAAATTATTTCATAACTTATTCACCATTGTTTAATAAAACACAAAGTTTTCCACTTTTAAGTTTTAATCCTTCACAGAAGTTGTTTTCTACAGTTTTAAGTGTTAAAAAAATTAAAAACCTTTCAGTAAGATAAAACTTTCATTAGGTCTTTTATGTAATTCTTGCTAAAGAGAGAATGGAAAGAGGATTGTGATGTGCAATGATGATAATAATAAAATTTTGAAATCCTTAATTCCCAGAGTCAATGCAACTTCTAAATTGTCCAGATCACACAAAGGATTTAATTGAGGTATGAGAGGCTCCTCAATTCCCACAGATATTTACATGCTAGAAAAAAGTTTTTGGGGTACCTGGGTGGCTCAGTTGGTTAAGCATCTGCCTTTAGCTCAGGTCATGGTCCCAGGGGTCCTGGGATCGAGTCCCACATGGGGCTCCTGGCTGGCTCAGCGGGGAGTCTGCTTTGCCCTCTCCCTCTGTGCTGCCCCCACCCCCCCAATGCTTTCTCTCTCGCTTACTCTCTATCTCAAATAAAGCTTTTTTAAAAAAACATTTGTGTTAGCAGGTTTCTAATAACATTATTTGTCAACATCCAAAAAGTTTTTATATATATTTAAAGTTGGACAACTACTGTTACATAGTGAATTGTTTATATGTACGAACTTCCGGTCAAGACGACTGAATTCCACGTGGTGCCACCAGCATGTTCTGTTGAAAACAGCTGTCTCTGGGCTCCTGGGTGGCTCAGTCGTTATGTGGCTACCTGCCTTCAGCTCAGGTCATGATCCTGGGGTCCTGGGATCAAGACCCACATCAGGCTTCCTGCTCTGTGGGAGGCTTGCTTCTCCCTCTCCCACTCTCCCTGCTTGTGTGTTCCCTCTCTCGCTGTGTCTCTCTCTGTCAAATAAATAAATAAAATCTTAAAAAAAAAAAAAAAAAAAAGAGGGCGCCTAGGTGGCTCAGTCGTTAAGTCCGCCTTCAGCTCAGGTCATGATCCCAGGGTCCTGGGATGGAGCCCCACGTCCTGTTCCCTGCTCTGTGGGGAGGCTGCTTCTCCCTCTCCCTCTCCCATTCTCCCTGCTTGTGTTCCCTCTCTTGCTGTATCTCTCTTTATCAAAACAAAACAAGACAAAATAAAAAACCAGCTGTGTCAAAGTCTCACTGCCCTTATTTGTAAAAAGGGAGATCATGCTTATCTCTGCGGTGCTGCTGAGCTTAAGCAAGACACTGTATCCCGATATTTACAGAGACCCTGGCTTGCAGTAAACACTTAGTGCTTCTATGTTACCTAAAAATGGAGGCTCATTAGCTCTATCTTTTATTTATTTTTATTTTTTTTAAAGATTTTTTTAAAAATTTATTTATTTGACAGAGATCACAAGTAGGCAGAGAAACAGGCAGAGAGAGAGGAGGAAGCAGGCTCCGAGCCGAGCAGAGAGCCCGATGTGGGGCTCGATCCCAGGACCCTGGGATCATAACCTGAGCGGAAGGCAGAGGCTTTAACCCACTGAGCCACCAGTGGGTGGGGCAGGTGCCCCAGCTCTATCTTTTATATACAGATATGGGTGGGGCAAGGCTGTTGGATTGGTTTCACTTCTGACACTCTTCACCCAGAGATAGAGCATCAGAGCCCAGAGGTAAAGGGTTCAGTCCCACAGAGCTGCTCTGCATGTCACAAGCCAGTCCCAAGACCCCGCTGTTACCTGTGTGTCTGACCTGCGGCTACAAATCAGAGGCTCCAACGACCCCTCTCCAACCCCAGGCACCAGTGTCAAGTCCAGGTTGCCACCGGTACTTCTGACTGGCCATAAATCAGAGGTTCCCACAACCTCCTCCTTGGCTTCCATTAATTGGCTAGAGCGGCTCACGGAACTCAGACAAACCTGTTTGCTCCCTAAAGTGCTGATTGATTACAGGGGATACTGAAGGATATGAATCAATAGCCAGGTGGGCGGATCCACAGGGTGAGGTTTAGAACAGAGGATCTTTATCCTTCTGGAGGTTGGGCCTGGCACCGGGGCACATGGAAACTCCCTGAGCCCCTCCTTTCAGGTTTTTATGAAGGCTTCATTACTAAGGCATGATTGATTGGATCACTGGCCATTGGTGATTGATTCAACCTCCAGCCTCCCCCAGTACACCCCCAACCCCCGCCCCAGGCGGAATCGGGGGCGGGGACTGAAAGCTCCACCCCTGTATTCATGGTTGGTTTCCCTGCCTAGCCACGGGGCAACCAGCCCCATCCTTACATACCTTCCACAAGTCACCTCACTAACGTAAATCTAGTTGTGGTGGAAAAGAGCTTGTTATGAATAACAAGACCATCATCTCACCTTTATGGCTTTGAAGCAATTTCAGGAGCTGAAGCCAAGAGACCAAATATGAGGACAAAAGATGCTCCCATTGCTCTTGTCATTCAGGAAATTCCACGGAGCTGTGAGCCAGAAACTGTGGACAATGAACAAATATATATGAGAAATATATGTTGGTTGTCTGAATGACCAAATCTATATATTTTTTTATAAATCACAATATCACAACAGCTGTACAGTCTAAGGAGAAATTAGGAAATAACATGAAAAGCTAATCCAAATGACAATTATCATCATATTCTATTCACATATTTTTCTTAAAATTATTTTAATGATCGAGTTTTCCTGCTCAGATTTGTGCCTTAGTGACATTAACAAAAAAACCCCAAAATTATAATATGACTGTACAGTGAAAGTTTAGCAGTGGTCGGAACTCAGTGTTAATGAAATGAAGACACAGACAAAGGCAGAGGAAAAAAAAAAAACAGATAGTTTAAAAAAAATAGTTTTCATAATTTTTCATTTAACAAGTTTCATAATAACAATATGAAGAATATATTCATGAGGAACTTTGGAATTTCTATCAGTGACTTTAGAATTTCCCCTACTGGAGATCTGTATGCTTCTAATAGCCTTTACTTAAGACTTGTACCTCAGGGACGCCTGGGTGGCTCAGTTGGTTAAGCAGCTGCCTTCGGCTCAGGTCATGATCCCAGCGTCCTGGGATGGAGTCCCACATCAGGCTCCTTGCTCGGCAGGGAGCCTGCTTCTCCCTCTGCCTCTGCCTGCCTCTCTGTCTGCCTGTGCTCGCTCTCTCTCCCTCTCTCACTAATAAATAAATAAAATCTTTAAAAAAAATTAAAAAAGAAACACTTGTACCTCAGAAAACATATTTAAAATGTTGTTGTTGTTAGAAAAAAAATTCAGTACGAATGTTCCTGTCTCATTGTACATAGCAAATGTTTGTGTTGCGTGTAATAATTGCTATTTACTCTAAAAATGAAGACAGTTGTGTTCTAGGAATTGAACAGCAATTGGCCAAAGGATGATCTGTGGATTATCTGGACATCAGCGTGGTAGATTACTCTTATTTTTTTTTCTTTTTTCATACTTAGTACTAAATTATTTTTAATTTATGGGAAGCTAAGGTAAATGAATCATAACTTCTCATTTTGTTGCAAGGGGCCTGACACTTATAAGGGACTAATTTGAATGGTGGCCCTGAAAAGATTCCCGGGACCTGGGAATGTGCATTTATTTGAGGAAAAGGTCTTTATTGATGTCACTAAATTAGGGACTTTGCGATGAGAAAAGATCATCTTGGATTATCTGGGTGGATCATAACACTGAGTTCCAAGGACCCTGGGATCATGACCTGAGCCAAAGGCGGATGCTTAACTTGACTGAGCCACCCAGGTGCCCCTTGACTTGAATTTTTAAAATGAAATAGTAATTAACGAGATGGAGACAGGAGGAGGGGCATTCTAGGCAAAAGCAGCAGCAAGGCTGAAGGGACTGAGTATCCTATATCATGGTGTGTTGGAAAAAAAAGCTCTTGGTACCTTCAGGCTGAGTTGAAAGAAAGCATGTGAAACCGTGTGAGCAGTAAGGACAGAAAGTTAGGTAGCATCCACAGTACCGAGTACTCTGTTTTCTAAGTCCCAGAGCTCTGGTTTTAGTCTTTACATCAGAGACCATTTCTTAAGTAACATACAAGCTCAGTGAAATCTGGGCCGCTGCTCATCAGTCCAGCCCAATGTTGTCATGGAGGAATGAGAGGGCCAGCATGGCCAGGCCACCCAGGTTGTCAAGAGGTGCTTAAATCGGGGCGCCTGGGTGGCTCAGTGGGTTAAAAGCCTCTGTCTTCCGCTCGGGTCATGATCTCAGGTCCTGGGATTGAGCCCTGTGTCGAGCTCTCTGCTCAGCATTGAGCCTGCTTCCTCCTCTCTCTGCCTACTTGTGATCTCTGTCTGTCAAATAAATAAATAAAATCTTAAAAAAAAAAAAAGAGGTGCTTAAATCTCAGATGTGAGTAACCTATAATTTTTAAGTATTGTTAACTAATTAAGGAAACATGTTAATTATCAAGAGCTCTAAACCAAACTTCATTTCTATTAGCCGGTAGTGGCCACTGAAAAGCTTATGTTTTTAGAGAATTAATTACCTGGGGTACAGCATGGAAGGTACAGTTCTGGGGTGGCCAATGTGTCTGGAGGTTGGTCGGTCAGGAAACTATGCTGTCATGCTGGCAGGAGGTCAGAGCAGTGGGAATGGGGAGGTGGAGACAGTGAATGACTGGAGATAACTTATTGGTTTATCACCCTGGACTGGAGAGAAAAGAGGGCATGTAGAATGAATCCCAAGAGCCTGGATTATTTAGTTAGCTGGGTATAAAGGTATGATACCCTGAGACGAGGAATAAAAGCAGAGTTTGGGGGAAAATAAGTTCAATTGTGGAAATTTTGAATCTTTGGTGGCTTTCACTAATTTGATTGGAGATGTCCAGGGCAACTTAAGATATATGTATGGATCTTATAAAAAAGACCTAGACTAAGAATAATATGTTATGTTATATTTTATGTTATATTATATTTTAAAAATTTCAACAGGAACTAATACTTAAGTGTTTATTGGATGAAAAGAAAAGAGAGCCTAGGCCAGAGCTATGTAAAACCTGACTTTTTTGGAGCATGTAGAGTTCCAGAAGCACTACGAGAAACAAAAAAGTGACTAAAAGTCATGCATGAAAATCAGGTGAGAGCTGATACACAAAATCCAATGATGGATTGATCTTTAAAGAGGTATAAATGTCAACTATCTAATAAAGATTAAGCAAAAGATTAAAGAAAATGACCGCTGATTTTTTAATTTAATTTAATTTATTTATTTGACAGTGAGAGAGAGAGAGAGATCACAAGTAGGCACAGAGAGGAGGCTCCCCGCTGAACAGAGAGCCTGATTCGGGGCTGGATCCCAGGACCCTGAGATCATGACCTGAGCCGAAGGCAGAGGCTTAACCCACTGAGCCACCCAGGCGCCCTTTGACCACTGGTTTTGACACTATTAAGATAATTGGTGAACTTAGAATATTTTTAAGTATTTCAGTTAGGAATGTAAAAGAGTTTAAGGAGATGTGGAATGCTCTAATCCATAGAACAATGTGAAAATTGCACTTTGAGGAGAAGGGAAATTATCCTAGAATGATATATGGTCTATAAGAAGAGTACATTGGTAAATACTTAGAAATATCTAACTGAAAGCTCTGTATGTAACAGTGGTAATATCATCTAAGTACAAGAGACTGAATCTACAGAATGGAAAGGGAAGAGAAACATGCCAAGTAATGGTTTTAAATTAAATATCTTAACAATGCATGCCAAGATTTCAAGCATAACCAGTCAAAATTAGGGTGTATAAATTACAAATCAGAAAGAGAACAATGTGGGGTGCCTGGGTGGCTCAGTGGGTTAAGCCTCTGCATTCGGCTGAAGTTATGATCTCAGGGTCCTGGGATTGAGCCCCACATCGGGCTCTTGGCTCAGTGGGGAGCCTGCTTCCCCCTCTGTCTGCCTGCCTACTTGTGATCTCTCTCTCTCTGTCAAATAAAAGAAAATCTTAAAAAAAAGAAGAATTGTTATATTAGAAAACAAAAGTAAAATGGAAAGAACCAAGAAAGTCAAAAGATGGTTCTTGGAAAAGAGAATTAAAATAAGCTCATAATTACCAATAGATTGAAACATAAGAGAATACCAGGAAATCAATATCAATCATTTGACAGCTTAGATGAAATCAATGTTTCTAGGAAAACATAACCTACTAAAATACATCAAAAATAAATAAATCTACATAATCCCATAATAATTAATGCAATTGCAAAAATAGTTACTATTTTCCCTTGTAGGAAACACCAAGTAAAGAGAGTTCTATAGGCAGGCAATTCTCCAACAACTCCAGCCCTCCTGAAAATCTCTGAATATTAAAAGAGAGGGAACTACATCGCAATTTATTCTGTGAAGCTAATTTAACTTGATAACAAAGTCAGATGAAGACAGGACAAGAAAGGCACATTAGAGCATCTTTTTACCCATGAATGGGGGTATAAGAATTTATTTATTTATTTATTTATAAAAGATTTTATTTATTTATTTGACAGACAGAGATCACAAGTAGGCAGAGAAGCAGGCAGAGAGAGAGAAGGAAGCGGGCTTTCTGCTCAGTGGAGCAGAGAGCCCGACTCGGGGCTCGATCCCAGGACCCTGGGATCACGATCCAAGCCGAAGGCAGAGGCTTTAACCCACTGAACCACCCAGGCGCCCCGGGAGTATAAGAATTTAAAACAAAATGTTGGCACAATGAATCCAGCAGTAATTAGATGATTTTTTCATAGAAAATGTATAAAAATTTCTCATCACATTAACTAAAGAACAAAATGCACAAACATCTCAATAAACATACAAAAAGTGTTTGGTAAATTCAGTATCCACTCTAATTAAATAAGAGACCAAAAAAATAACTTTTAATCATTGGAAATGGAAGAGAACCTCCTTAATCTGCTAGTAATATCTACAGAAAAACTTATGAATCCCGGTATTCAAAATAGGGAATGATGAAAGCTTTCATTATGAGAGAAATATAAGGGAAAGGATTTGTACTATTTTTTTTCTATTTGACATTTATACTAGAGGTCAAAGCCTGTTCTACTGGAGACGTAAAGGCAAAGATCAGGACAATCGGAAATACAATTGTCATTATATAGAGATAATGGTCTTCATATAAAACACAAGATAATCTTCATAAAAATTGTTAGAAATATGAATTAGTTATTTTTTAAAGATTTATTTATTTTAGAGAGAGAGCTCAAACACAAGTTGGGGAGGGACAGGGAGGGAGGGAGAGGGACAAGCTGACCCTATGCTGAGTGGGAAGCCCTATGCCAGCTCCATCTCAGCACCCTGGGATCATGACCTGAGCTGAAACCAAGAGTCAGACACTCCACCAACTGAGCCACCCTGTGTCCCTTATCTAGCCACTTTTTAAAAAATCTTCTTTTGTTAACCATGCAGAAAAGGCATGTAATAAATGCACAGTAATTAACTAATATACTGTATTTATACGTATATAAACCATAATTTGCATCTCATAGATACATACCAAGTCAAAACACAGATCAATGTCAGCATCCCAGGATCCCCCTCTCAGCTCCACCCTTTTCTGAAGACCACCAGATTTAACAAGAGTATGGGTGATCACACAGATGAAGAAAAATCCCTGAAGCAAAATACAAGATTATGAACTATGTTTCCAATATTGAAGCATGGAGAAAGGCGGAGCAGTTCATCCTGAAAAAATCGTTAGGTCAAGAATTTATCATTTGTGGGGCGCCTGGGTGGTTCATTGGGTTAAGCCTCTGCCCTCGGCTCAGGTCATGATCCCAGGGTCTTGGGATTGAGCCCCACACCCGGCTCTCTGCTCAGCAGGGAGCCTGCTTTCCCCTCCCCCTTTGCCTGCCTCTTTGCCTACTTGTGATCTCTCTCTCCCTCTCTGTCAAATAAATAAATAAAATCTTTTTAAAGAAAATTTATCATTTGTGATGAGGTGATAGGGTAGATACTGATTTACAAGAAAAGGGTCAGAATTGATATAAATTGCCATAGCAAGAAGAGAGATAACACCAATAATTCTCAGCGTCTTTAGCTAAACCTGCACACTGTCCATATGAATAAAATTACTTTATTTCAAAGGAAGCCATTTGCATGAAAAAAAAAGGTATTGAAAAAAGTTGTTCAAAATTTTGGAATATGTGGCACCTTACACTATTATAAAACATAAGACCAATATAAGCAGATATCAGAGATTATGTCTGTGTGCATGCCAAGAAGTTAACTCCTTACCATTTGTTATAAAAATCACAATATACATATTAACTTTTTTAAAAGTTTTTTTTTTGGGGGGAACACGTAACTTTTTTCTCCATCAGCTTTATCGAGATATAATTGACATGAAACAACGGGTAAGTTTAGGGGTACAGTGTGATGATTTGATGCATGTGTATAATGAGAAATGATTCCCGCAATAAGGTTAGGTAATCCTTCCTTTACCTCACATAATTGCCATTTTTGTTGCTGTTATGGTGAGAACATTTAAGATCTACTCTCTCTGTGGCTTTCTTTTCTTTGATTTTTTTTTTTTAAGATTTTTTATTTTATTTGTCAGAGAGAGTGAGCACAGGCAAAGAGTGGCAGGCAGAGGCAGAGGGAGAAGCAGGCTCCCTGCTGAGCAAGGAGCCCGATGTGGGACTTGATCCCAGGATGCTGGGATCATGACCGGAGCCGAAGGCAGCTGCTTAACCAACTGAGCCACCCAGGCGTCCCTCTCTGTGGCTTTCAAGTACACAACACACCATTGTAAACTATAGTCACCATGCTCTACGGTAGATCTCTGGAACTTATTCCTGTACGGATGGGAAGTTTGTACCCGTTGGTCAATGCCTCCTCATTTCCTGTACTCCCAAGCCCTTGGCAATCAGCAATCTACTCTTTGTTTCTAGGAGTTTGGCTTTTATAGGCTCCACATATAAGTGAGAGCATGTTTTGCTTTCTCTGACTTATTTCACTTAGCATAATGCCCTCATAGTCCATCCTTGTTGTTGAATCTGGCAGGACTTCTTCTTTTATTAATGACTGACTAATATTCCATTGCACACTCTGTGTGTATATAATTTGTGTGGATAAATATTCTGAAACAACAGACCACAAATACTGAAAATTCACGAAATGCTATACAAAATAATGCTCCTCTATTTCTTTTAAGTGTAGACTGTATTGATGACATTGTTGAGTCTGTTCCTTTCCTTTGTTATATATATATATACATATATATATTTTAAGATTTTATTTATTTATTTGACAGACAGAGATCACAAGTAGACAGAGAAGCAGGCAGAGAGAGAGGAGGAAGCAGGCTCCCTGCTGAGCAGAGAGCCCGACTCGGGGCTCGATCCCAGGACCCTGGGATCATGACCTGAGCCGAAGGCAGAGGCTTTAACCCACCACCCAGGTGGGTTTGAGCCACCCAGGCGCCCCTCCTTTGTTATATTTAATATGACCTTCTGAATAACCATGTTTTCTTTATCCATTCATTTACCGATTAACACGTAGGTCATTTCCATGTCTTGGTTGTTGTGAATAACACTGCATGAATATGAGGTTGCAGATACCTCTATGCGATGGTGATTTCATTTCCTTCGGATAAATACCCAGAAGTGGGATGGCTGGTAGTTCTATTTTTTATCTTTTTGAATTTCAAAAAATATTTAAAAAATTTGTCGAGGAACCTTCATACTGTTTTCCACAGTGGCAGCACTCCTTTGCATTCTCACCAACCGTGCGCAAGGGCTCTTACCTTTGTCTCCCTGCCAGCACTTGTTAGTTTTTGCCCTTTTGATGACAACCATTCTACCAGGTGTGGGGGATAGCTCGCTGTGTGTTTTGATTTGCATTTCCCGGATGATGAGTGACATTGAGCAACTGTTCCTGTATCTATTGGCCATTTGTATATTTTCTTGGGAAAAATGTCTATTTAGTTCCTCTGCCCATTTTTCAATCAAATTATCTGTGCTTTTTTGCCTCTGAGTTCTAGGAGTTCCTTATATATTTTGGAAATAAACTCCTTATCAGATAGATATATGGTTTGCAAATATTGCCCCTTTCCATAGGTTGCCTTTTTGCTTTGTTGATTGTGGTAACTTTTTTCCTTATGTATTGATACAGTTTCATATTTTTTCTAGTCCGTTCTTTACCCCCCATCTGAAATTAATATTCAGATCCTTCCTGAACACTATTTTCCAATTTCTGTCCAGATTCCTATCTCTCAATGTTCTCAGAGCTGTGGTCCTGGGTTCAGAAAAACTGCCCCAGAAGGGGAGACCTTCTGCTGCTTTGACTGTGTCCCATGCCCACTGAGGAGTTTTCCAATGAGACAAGTAAGGTTCTGGAGAAATATGATCCTTTGGTCACCAATATAATAGAACTAGAGTGGGTGAAGAGTCATCGTTTGTTTATTGGTTCAACTCTCCCTGGCAATAGAACAGCTCAGGGCAGAGAGTGACAGCCAGGGATACTGAACTCGAGAAATGTAAGATATGTGATATGAGTAGGTAGACTTAAGTCTTACTCTTTGGCATCATTTACACAGGGACAATCTTGAATGTGGGGAAGTTGTTGGGGCGCCTGAGTGGCTGGGTCGGTTGAGCATCCGTCTGTATTTTGGCTCAGGTCATGATCTCAGGATCCTGAGATCAAGTCTCCTGGTGCTCCGCACTGGGCTTGTAACCTGCTTAAGATTCTCTCTCTCCCTCTCCTACTGCCCCTCCTCCCACTTGTGCAGGAGCACATGCACACATACTCTCTCTCTCTCAAACAAACGAACAAACTCCCAATGAATAAACTATTAATATTCTACCAAATCAGTTAAATGAATCTTGCGTTGAAGGACTAACTTTATAAAAAATTAGAACTCTCTCTTGTGACAATTACCCTAAAAATCATTACAGATTAAAGGACTTTAAATGGAATGGAAGATCTAAGGGTGGGTTTAGACAGGGAACTGGGGGGAGAATATAAGATAACAACTCCCTGAAAACAGAAGGCATTCTTAGATAACTATGAAGTAGAAAAAGTACAAAACACCAAAAATTGTAGCCTGGGGAAACCAAAGACGATCTTCTTTTTGCTCAACACTTTCGGTGAGATGAACTCTCCTGGTGGCTTTGGGTTCTACCTAAAGTGTACATAGTCAGGGCTGGGAGTGGAGGAGAAGAGGTAAACTTGGGTGATTATGACATTCAATGTCATTTCGTCAGTTAACAACAAATGTACCTCACTGGCGGAGAAGGTTGAAAATGGCAGAGGCTATGCATGTGTGGGAATGGGGAGAAATTTCTCTAGCTTCCTCTAAATTTTGCTTTGAACAGAGAACTACTCTAAAAATATAAAGTCTCACAAACGACAAATGAAAAACCAAACTACCACTCTTTCCCTCATTTATGTGTTCAGAAGTCTTGAGTCACTGAGGCCTTAGGCTCCACTGCACAGTGGCTCCCCCATGCAATGCTTTGTGAGCGCGAGGCACTGTGGGAGCCAGTTTACTGACATTCTGATGAGATTCCCACAATGTTATGAGTGTTATTTTACAGAAAATAGAGGCTTAGTTCTTCCTCACACAAACTGAATAGCGCTATGTGCCAGGCAAGGTGCCATTTGCTTTTCACACTGTGTTACTGAATCCTTGCCACCACTTATGAGGTCATGGAGTCTACTATTTCCCCCACTCATTTTTGAAAAATTTGAAACTCGGAGTATATAAGTAATGTACCCAAGTTCATGCAACTAGAAAGGAGTGGTATCAGGGTCGCAAAGCTGCAGGCTCTAAGCACCGGCTACAAGCTTGCTTGGAAAATGTGGGAATGGCAGCAAAATACCAAGAGAAAACCAAAACAAGGGAGAAAATATTACAAGAACAGAAAACTGGAAAATATAGTAAGATTAAATATGAGAAAACAATGCTAGTTATCTTTACCTCTTTTTGAGGTCTGGGAGGGAGAGGAGACAGGCTCTATGTGGCACCAGAGAGCACAGTTAGCTGGGGTGAACGGAAGTAAATTTTTGTTTAAATAACTTTATTTATTTATTTAAGATTTTGTTTTTAAGTGATCTCTGCACTCAACATGGGGGGGTCAAACTTATAAGTCCGAGATCAAGAATCATGTGCTTCATCAACTGAGACAACCGGGCACCCCTTAAGTACTTTTAAGTACAGAGATCCCTAGCATCGCTAAGGCAGCTTGGGTAAGAGGTGTTTTAGCGTGCAGGGGTTAACTCTAGTGGATAACACTCTAGTCAGGTGTGGAAAGGATGTCAGAACTAGGTAGGTTATTGAATTCCCTTGCAACTCTCAGTTTTTGATTCCAGGACTCTGATCATGGAAACCTGAATGCATTTGCTAAGAAAGTTCTATAGGGCAAACCTGGAGCAAATAGGAAAATGTTCCATTTGAGAAAAAGAGCCACATTGCCACCTGGTGATCATAACAATTATTCTTTTACTTGCTGGTTTTTGAGTGTTTGAAATAACCCCCCCACCTAATATCCATCAGTAATTAAGATAAAAGTTTCCTTAATTTGTTGACAACATTTTTTCTCCAGTGCATTTACTTCTATTTATCCAAGTAACAATTTTTTTTGTATCTGCGTCCTCATTTTTTGCAGTAATTTCCTAAGAAAGGAGATGTTGTGTCCAAGAGTACTGTTTGGTTTTGAAGTTTTCAATATGCATTTCCCAGTTGTCCTTCCCAGAAACATCATGCCAGCATGGTAGTCCACCAGCATTTTCTAAGGGCATCTTATTCTGCAACCTCACCAACTGTGCAGAAAATCTTTAAGCCATTTCTTTGCTTATTTGAGTTTATCTGTTTGTGGGTATATATACTCTTCTATAAGTTTGTAGTTTTTGAATACTAGTTATGTTGAATATTCAAATATGCATTTTGCAAACTTGGTTTTTCTTTTCTGATTGTCTTTTTAGTCTGCTCATCGTTACTTGTGGATTTTTTTTTTTAAGATTTTATTTATTTATTTGACAGACAGGGAATACAAGTAGTCAGAGAGGCAGGCGGGCGGTGGGGCGGGGGGTGGCGGGGAAGCATGCTCCTTGCTGAGCAGAGAGCATGATGCGGGGCTCTATCTCAGGACCCTGGGATCATGACCTGAGCTGAAGGCAGAGGCTTTAACCCACTGATCCACCCAGGAGCCCCTTTACTTGTGGATTTGTATGTGCTGTTTATAAAATACAAAAGTAATACTCTATTTTAAAAACAATGAACATCCTTACAGGCCGGGCATAGTGCTAGTTAAGCATATACATAAAAATAGTTCAGATTCCATAGGGAGTGTTCTTCTCTACCTCTCCTCGACATGCAGTCAGTAAAAAATATTAACTCCCTATGTGTTAGGCACTGTACTCCGGGCAGGTGATGTGGCCGTGCCTTATCACTTGACCGCACCCTCTTATATGCTACAGGAAAGAGCTCTGGTCCTTTATCAAACTGTGACATTTCATAGTGGTTCCAGGAATCAGAGGGACAAGTTTTGTACTGGAAGATCAGGACTTCAGTTCAGACTCTCAGATAAAAGCTATCTATTTTGGACCCATTATAAGCTTGTTATTGACCACAGTGAGAAATTCACCTAGGTGAAGGAAGAATCACCCATCTCATTATGGACTGCCGTCCCTGTGCACGTTGGCAGGTCAAACACGGAAAGCAATAATGGTGGCTCCCACATATGGTACAACTGTGAATCAAGTACTATGCTTGTTCCTTCTGATGTGTTATGTCTAACCTCTTCTGCAACTCTGAGTTGTGGTTTTTGTTGCCATTTAAGGAATGCAAGGTTGTAGTAGCTCCCAGTAAACTAGGACGATTTTTGCTGGTAGTAGAGGGGTTCAACCTGGACACAGTAGGGAGGTTTGGTGAGGGTAATAAAAAGAAAATTAAGCCCGATATGAATTCTGGCTCCAAAAAAGAGTCTGAGTGTGACTCTCTCTCCAATGCAAGATGGGGGAGAAAAGTCCAGAATGAGAGCTTCAGAAAATTTCACTTCAAAAACCATCAAAGGTGATTTATAGCCTTCAATGAAAGACAATCTCTTTGAGGAATTTTTCAATTTTTTCTGCTCAAATGCAGACTAGTTTTAAATAGAATTTATGATTAAGTAGGGCACAATAAGCCAATGTTCACCTCTTTTCATGTTCAAAATACCACTGATATGAAATAAATAAATAAATAAATAGGAATAAATCTTTAGAAGAGTAAGAAAACATAGCAAGTGTCCCATAAAGATTACAAAGTTCATATGAAGATATTATGAACTACTTTATGACAATATATTTGACAACTTAGATGAAATGTACTAATATCTAGGGGTGGCTCAGTTGGTTGGGCAACTGCCTTCGGCTCAGGTCATGATCCTGGAGTCCCAGGATCAAGTCCCGCATCAGGCTCCCTACTTGGCCGGGAGTCTGCTTCTCCCTCTGACCCTCCCCCTTCTCATGCTCTCTCTCTCTCTCTCATTCTCTCTCTCTCAAATAAATAAATAAATTCTTAAAAAAAAAGAAATGTACAAATATCTAGAAAACACAATTTGCCAAAACTGATCCATGAAGAAACAGAAAATCTGAGCAGATGTATTTACTAAAGTAATTGAGGGGCACCTGGGTGGCTCAGTCAGTTAAGCATCTGTCTTCGGCTCAGATTATGATCCCAGGGTCCTAAGATCCAGCCCCACATCAGGCTCCCTGCTCAGCGGGGAGCCTTCTTCTCCCTCTCCTTCTCCCCTCCTCCCTGCTCATGCTCTGCCTCTCTCTCTCTCTCTCTCTCTCAAATAAATAAATAAAATTAAATTTTTAGAAAAATAAAGTAATTGAATAAAGAATTTAAAACCATCCCATAAAGAAAGCTACAGGTCAAGATGACTTTCATGAGGAATTCTAAACATTTAAGGAAGAAATAAAATTCCCACAAATTCTTCCAAAGAATATAAAAAGATGGTATGTTCCCCACCTCATTTTATAAGGGCTGCATAACTTTGATGCCCAATAAGAAATGAAAATTGTAGTATACCATGTTAACAAATAGAGTCTCGAGCCATGAGAGACTATGGACTCTGAAAAACATCTGAAAAACAATCTGAGGGTTTTGGAGGGATGGGGGGTAGGAGGTTGGGTGAGCCTGGTGGTGGGTATTATGGAGGGCACGTATTGCATGGAGCACTGGATGAATTCTGGAACACTGAAAAGAAATTACAGAAATAAATAAATAATTTTAAAAACCCAAAAACAAATAGAGTCTTTCTTTTCTTTTTGTTCCTTCCTCCCTTCCTTCCCTCCTTCCTTCCTTCCTTTCTCTTTCTTTCTTCCTCTTTCTTTCTTCTCTATGTATGTATCTTTACATCTATCTCTCCATCCATCCCTCTATCTACTGAGCTTATCTCATCTCACCTTATCTATCTAATGGTATATCACAACTGTATTAACTTTATTTTCAGAATGCAATGTTGATTAACTTTTGTAAACAAATTATTGAAAGCCACCACACTGTAAGACATAAAGGAGAAAAAGCACACGATAATCTCAATATGTACAGAAAATGCATTTAAGAAGGAATCTGAGGGCATGTATTTATTTGAAAGATGAGCCCAGGAAACACAAGTGAGAACAGCAGGTCAGTAAGACAAGGGTGGAAGGAAAGCTAAGAGGACTGCACTAGTGAGCAGGCTGCCATGAGAAATTGGACAAGCTCACTAAGGACTCAGAAAGATGTGAAGAAAATGCCTCAGAATCACACTAGCAGAGGACAGGGCTGCTAGGCCACTTCCTTCCCTGCACTTCTGGGATGCTCCTCCCAGCAGCACAGCGAGCTCCCAGGTGCTTGAGCTCGCAGGCAGGAGAGAGAGATCCAGTCTTGTGAGGTAGAAAGCTTCCAGGGAAAATATCTATTGTGGTCACTACTGAACTCAGGAGGGACAAGGGGGTTATGGGGCAGGGCATCAAAAACTCACGCTACAGAATCCAAGAAGATAATGTAAGAGACAAGAAAAAGGCATGCACAAAAATTTGGTTACAAATGTTAAGACTTAGGGTGCCTGGGTGGTTCAGTACTTAAGCGTCTGCCTTCTGCTCAGGTCATGATCCCAGGGTCCTGGGATGGAGTCCCACATCAGGCTCCCTACTTGGCGGGAAGCCTGCTTCTTCCTCTCTCACTCCCCCTGCTTGTGTTCCTGCTCTTGCTATCTCTCTCTCTCTCTCTGTCAAATAAATAAATAAAATCTTTTTTAAAAATTTAAGAGTTAACTAAATTTCCTTGTCAAAAACAAATGTCAATACAAATGTCAATCTCAGTTATTAGAAAACATGGATTTGAAAGGTGGCAAGGAGTGGCAGATGCAGCTCCTACTTTTTTGGTCAGATATGGAAATATATTAGCTTTAGATATCATGATTTTGTTAATAAAATAGTGGTTAAGATGGCTACAAAGCATATCATATAAACATTGCTACTGTTTTTTACCTGTGATTTTTAAAAGCTAATTCTCACAATAGCCCAGTCAAATTGTTATGGTTGCTATTATCTTCCCATTTTACAGTTAATGAAACTTAAAAATGCTCGTAAACACGCCTAGGTCACACCTAGTAAGTAGCAGAACTAGGAAATTCTCCCACACAGCCTGACTCCAGAACTGGTCCTTTTATCCACAATGCTATACTACGGTTTAATGTTCCAAATTAAAACCACAAACAGCTAAGTGAAACAGAAAACAAATATTAAGATAATAGAGCTGGGGTGCTTGGGTGGCTCAGTTGGTTAAGCGACTGCCTTCTGCTCAGGTCATGATCCCGGAGTCCTGGAATCAAGTCCCACGTCAGGCTCCCAGCTCCATGGGGAGTCTGCTTCTCCCTCTGACCTCCCCTCTCATGCTCTCTCACTCTGTCTCTCTCTCTTCTCTCTCTCAAATAAATAAATAAAATCTTTAAAAAAAAAGGATAATAGAGCTAAACCAAAATACACCATTGATTCCACTGAATGTAAACAAATATTCTAATCAGCACTCAAGAGTATTGGGGCCCATGGGTGGCTCAGTTGGTTAAACGTCTGACTTTTGATTTTGGCTCAGGTCATGATCTTATGGGTCTGATCTCAGAGTTGTGAGATCAAGTCTCCATGTCGGGCTCCACGCTGGGTGTGGAGCCTGCTTAAGATTTTTCACTCTCTCCCTCTGCCTCTCCCTCCCCTTTGGGCTCTCTCTCCTCTATTAAAAAAAAGAAAAGAAAGAAATCAAGAGTGTTCAACTGGATAGAATACTGAACTACATGCATGTAGTTTAGATTTGACACCAGAAGCAAAGACAACTCAAGCCAAAATAAACAAGTGGGACTACATCAGTTAAAAGGCTTTTACAGAGCAGAGACCATCAACAAAACAAAAAGGCAATCTACGGACTGGGAGAAAATATTTGCATGTCACGTATCTGATAAGGAGTTAATAAGCTACTCACTCTTTGTCCTTCTTCTCTCAGGAAACTTTTATCTGTGGTTTCTAGTGCAACCTTCCAGAAAATTCTATGTATGCACTGGTTCATCTGATTCACATCACAGGAAGCAGCATAGTGCAGGGGGAACACAGGCTTTGCAGTGACATTGCCTGACTTGGAATCCTGACACTGTTAATTGTGTGAACTTTGGTGAGTACTAGTCCCCTCTGGGCCTCTCTGTTCCTGTGGTGGACAGGCTCTAAAATGCGCCCCCCCCCATGATTACTACCTCCTGCTCTTCACAGATTATATAATCCCATCCTTTCGTGTAACTTGCTTCTAACCAATAGAAACAATGATGGGGGATATCACTTCCATGACTTTTGTCTTGCTGGCAAACTCTCTCTCTCTCTGGCTTTGATGAAGACAGTTGACGTGTTGGAGAGGCTCATGTAGCCAGGAACAGAGGGTGGCAGCCAGCCAACAGCCAGCAAGGGACAGAGGCCCACGGCCCAGCAGCCCTTCGGGAACTAGATCCAACAACCACATATATGTAGATCCTTCCCCAGTCCAGTCTTCAGATGAGTCCTTGGAACTGGCCTTGATGATAGCCCTGTGAGAGACCGTGAGCCAGACCCAGATTCCTGATCCCCTCAACTGGGAAGTAATAAATGTGTCTAAAGCAGGCAAGTTTTGGTAATTTGCCACACAGCAATAGATGACTAACACATTTCCCTCTTATGTAAAAAGGAGGCAGCAGTAGTCACTTGCCTCATAAACTTATTATAAAGACTAAAGGGTATATTAGAGGACTTTAAAGGATAAAGAACAGTGACCAAAATATAGCAAGCATTGGGGCTCCTGAGTGGCTTAGTGGGTTAAGCCTCTGCCTTCGGCTCCGGTCATGATCCCAGGGTCCTGGGATAGAGCCCCATATCGGGCTCTCTGCTCAGTGGGGAGCCTGCTTCCTCCTCTCTCTCTGCCTGCCTCTCTGCCTACTTATGATCTCTGTCTGTCAAATAAATAAATAAAATCTTTAAAAAATATATAGCAAGCATTATGTGCTTGTTAAATAAATAATTTATATTGACACCAAAAAGAGAAAATAAAAATGTGATTTTTTTTTTCCTCCATCCAATTCCATGGATTCCGTGAGTTCTACCCAGACTGCCAAGGGCTCTGTGGGCCCCAAGGTAAAAATTCCTATGTCTAGAACAAATGGAGGACATTAGATGGAGGCTTCCTCTCTTGTTCTCCCCAAATTGTTTCTGCCCACCCATCCCTTCCCTCCTCTTATCTGAGGATAAAAGTCCTCTCTGGGCCTCACTTTCTCTCTGTTCTGGTTCCCAGGCCATCCCACTTCCCTGGGGACTTTGTGCCTTTGAGCAGTCCCTCATTTCTGTCATACAGCTGTGTTCCAAGATACAGAGCCATCAAAACCTTTGCAAACAAAAGGCACCCAACAGCTTGTGCGTAGACATCACAGAGATACAAGCACTAAAGGTGAGCCGAGGGGCAATGGCAGGGGCATCACGCCAGAAACAACTAACATTACTGAACGATACTGTGGTGGCCTCATCCAGGGAAGAAAGGAAAACAAGGTGGTCTCAAACCCTGGGAGGTAAAGCCTGCAACAAGATAACTTATTTTCTTCACTGGTGGATGCCTGCACCCACCTTTGCACTAGCTCACGCTGACTCTGAGGTGACAGTGGAGAGTAGAAAGAGTGAACATGGAAAACATTCCTTGTGCATCCATAATTTCAGAGTCAACCAGGACACCAGCAAAAGAACAGTTTAAACTTTGAAGGAGAGAGGGGAAATATGAGAATGACTGTGGGTGATTACCTAAATGTAAACCACTTGAATAAAAGCATTTGGCATCTAGATGATGCTGTGTGATGTCAACCTGGGGTCACTGTGACGTTGGCATTGCCCAAAGGGAGGCCATTTTCCCAGCCTTTGTATAATCATAATTTTTTTGCTGTACTTGATAGGCTGATCACTTCTTCCATCTGGAAACTCCTCCTAGGCTCCATGACAATGTACTCTCCTGGTTTCCCTCACACTGCCTTGACTGTTCCTTCTCTACCTCCTTCCTTGGTTCCATTTCTTCTCCCACCTCTGGTGAACTCATCCATCTGTGGTTTCACCTGTCTCTGTGCTGAGGACTTCCCAATTTCTGCCACCAGCCCAGCTTCTCCTTAGAGCTTCAGAATCATCTGCACAGCTGACCACCTCTATGCAATGCCCCTTAGCACCACTGACTCAACATGTCCTCTCCTGAACTTAGCCACTGCCCCACAAACCTACTCTTCCACATTGTCTGCCTTGGTTCATAGTAATACCACCTTCCAAGAGCCCATGTTCTAAAATCCATGTTCTCATTACCCCATCTCATCCACCACCATGTCTTGTTGATTTAACCCCTTCATGATTCCTGAATTTAGCATCTCAAATCAGGTCACCATCTCTTGCCCAGACTGTTGGAAAAGCCTCCTAACTGGTCAGATTCCTCAGATATTCATCTTAAAGTCATCTGCCAAGAAGCTTTTGGAATACTTTCCCTAAAATCTAAATGTCACTTGTTGTCACAGCCTTGCTTTAAAATTTTTCCAGGGTCCCCTCTGGTTTAAAACCCTCTGTGGCTCGACACTTGCTAACTCCATCCTCAGCACATTCTCCAGCCTATGAACAATAGTCATTTCTAGGAAAAGCATACAACTTTAGTTTTTCCCTCTGATTATACTTTAATTATGTTTATGACTTTGCTTGAGATCCTGATGGATTCTTAGCTAAACATGTATAATACACATTTTAACATACCATAGTTATTATTATACTATACTCATGGCAGTTTAAAAACCATACAAAAAATACACTTTCAATGAGACTAGAAGCTGTTTTTTTTAAAGAATCAGTAAGACTGATAAACCACTGGTCAAACTAATCCAAAAAAGAGAGAGAGAGAGAGGACCCAAATTAATAAAATTATGAATGAAAAGGGAGAGATCATGACTAACACTAAGGAAATAGAAATAATCATCAGAAATTATTATCAACAGTTATATGCCAATAAGTTAAGCAACATAGATGAAATGGATGCATTCCTGGAAACCTATAAACTTCCATAACTGAATCAGGAAGAAATTGACCACCCGAATAAACAAATATCCAGTAACGAGATTGAGCCAGTGATCAAAAACCTCCCAAAAAACAAGAGCCCTGGAGAATTCTACCAAACATTCAAAGAAGAAATAATACCTATTCTTCTGAAGCTATTTCAAAGAATAGAAACAGAAGGAAAACTTGCAGATTCTATTTATGAAGCCAGCATTACCATGATCCCCAAACCAGGCAAAGATCCCATCAAAAGGGAGAATTTCAGACCAATATCCCTGATGAATATGGATGCCAAGATTCTCAACAAGATCCTAGCTAATATGATCCAACAGTAGATTTTTTTAAAAGATTTTATTTATTTATTTGATAGACAGAGATCACACAAGTAGGGAGAGAGGCAGGCAGAGAGGGGAGGGGAGAAGCAGGCTCCCTGCTGAGCAGAGAGCCCAATGCAGAACTCCATCCCAGGAGGCTGGGATTATGACCCCAGCCGAATGCAGCGGCTTAACCCACTGAGCCACCCAGGCGTCCCAATCCAACAGTAGATTAAAAAGATTATCCACCATGACCAGGTGGGATTATCCATGGGATGCAAGAGTGGTTCAACACTTGCAAATCAATCAATGGGATAGAACAAATCAATAAGAGAAGAGAGAAGAACCACATGTTCCTCTCAATTGATGCAGAAAAAGCATTTGACAAGATACAGCATCCGTTCCTGATTAAAACACTTCAAAGTATAGGGATAGAGGGGTAACATTCCTCAACTTCACAAAAATCTATCTATGAAAAACCCACAGCAAATATCATCCTTAATGGGGAAAAGCTGACAGCCTTCCCTTTGAGATCAGGAACACGACAAGGATGTCCACTCTCGCCACTGTTGTTCAACATAGTACTAGAAGTCCTAGCAACAGCAATCAGACAACAAAAAGAAATAAAATGTATTCAAATTGGCAAAGAAGTCAAACTCTCTCTTTTCATAGATGACATGATACTTTATATGGAAAACCCAAAAGACTCCACTCCCAAACTACTAGAGCTTGTACAGCAATTCAATAATGTGGCAGGATACAAAATCAATGTAGTTGCTTTCTTATCACTAACAATGAAAATATAGAAAGGAAAATTAGAGAATCGATTCCATTTACTATGGTACCAAGAATCATAAGATACCTGGGAATAAACCTAACCAAAGAGGTAAAGGATCTGTACTCGAGGAACTACTCCATGCTCATGGATCGAAGAGTAAACATTAAAAAGTCTATACTGCCTAGAGCAATTTATACTTTCAATGCCATCCCAATCAAAACTTCACTGGCATCTTTCAAAGAGCTGGAACAAACAATCATAAATTTGTATGGAACCAGAGGAGACCCTGAATTGCTAAGGAAATGTTGAAAAAGAAACAAAATGGGGGCATCACGTTGCCTGATTTCAAGCTTTACTAAAAAGCTATGACCACCAAGATAGCATGGTACTGGCACAGAAACAGACACATAGACCAGTGGAACAGAGTAGAGAGCCCAGATATGGACCAGCAACTCTATCGCCAAATAACCTTTGACAAAGCAAGAAAAATATATACAGTGGAAAAAAGACATTCTCTTCAATAAATGGTGCTGGGAAAATTGGACAGCTATGTATAGAAGAAACTTGACCATTCTCTTATACCATATACAAAGATAAACTCGAAATGGATAAGAGACCTCAACGTGAGGCAGGAATCTATCAAAATCCTAGAAAAATACACTTTCAATCACCCCATCCTTGCCTTGGTGCCTATCTTGTCACCTATTTTACTTCTACATATGTTACAACACCTACAAATATAATCTTATTTTATTTTTGCTTTTAGCAGTCAATCATCTTCTTAAGATACTTAAATATTAAGGGATGAAATTCTTATATTTTGTCTCTATATTTATCATTTTTCAGATTTCCACCTGCTATAGCTTCCTTGTGATTACAGGACTTCCTTGAACATTTGCAGTGCAGCTCTGTTGGTAATGAATTCCTTCACCTTTTGTAGGTGAAAGTAATAAGTGAATAATTAAAAATAATTTTAAAATAATTAAAAATAATAATTTTGCTTCTAAAATTTATTTTTGATGAGTAAACTGTAGATTGACAGTTAAAACAATTTTTAATGCTTTAAAAATTTACTCTTTTCTATTGCATTTTTTCCCTCTGACAAGTCTTCTATAATTCTTATTCTTATTATAAATACAATAAGAAAAAGGTATCTTTTTTTTCTTTCTGCTTTTTATATTTTCCCTCTATCACTGGATTTGAACAATTTGATTATGGTGTGACTTTGTATAGTTTTCTTCATGATTCTTATACCTTGGTTTCACTGAGCTTCTTAGACCTGCTGAGTTTGTACTATTCATCACATTTGGGAAATTTTCAACCAGAACTTTTTCACAAAAAATTTAGCACTATCTCAATACAATGCATAGTAGTTAATCTACAAGAAAGTCAGGGGTGGATGGGTAATGCTCATGACTATGATGCAATTAATTTGCACCCTTAAATTGGATCACTCCAACTGATGCAACAATGGGTAATTTGTTCCTATGAACTGTAAATTGAGACCACTAATGTCAGGGTTCAGGACAGCGGCAGTGACTAAAGATGGCAGCTAATCTATGCTGTAATCATTTGATATTAAAATGAGTGTTCTTCAGACCTATTTTTGAGGACTGTTATGTTGGCTTTAGAGTTTTCCTCCAACCTTCTGCACCCATTACAGAAAACTGGGAGTTTTTGTATCATGAAAAGGGGTTCCCTGGGACACATAACTTTCATTACTAAGCTGGTCTAGTCCCAAACAAATCTGGATGATTTACTACCCTAGGGTCAACATGGTAGAAACTTACTGTACTAAAATGTCTGTAATTTTCCTTTAGTTAAAAAAAGGCACATTACACAGATTGATGAAGGATAAGAAGACAAAGTTTCTGATCTTCAGACTAAAGTCAACTGTGATGAAAACAGTTTTAGTAAAGACCATGGAGTTTCAGAAGACATAGAGAAGGAAGGGATGGACAAAATTTGGCACGCAAGTATGAATAATTACTATGTGTCTGCCGTGATAATTAACAAGAAAAATGGAACATATGCTGTGAATTCCACGAAGTGGTCCCAGTAAGTTCTGCAGAGAACTTACTCTTATTTTGACCGTGTTTTAAAAATTATGACATTGTGAATACAGGTCAAAATGGTGACACTGTTCATGAGGAACAGATGGTTAGGCCATAAATTGTATGTGATGTTTATCCAACTGAGTATGAAGTTGGCTTTTTCATATTCACCCCAGGCTGTGATACCAGAGATGGCTAGAGATGAGAGGCAGGTTAGAAGAGGAAAGACAAAGAGGGTGGGAGGGAGGGATGGTTGTTTAATTAAAAACTAACTTTTATATGCACTGGGATACCAAAAAATTCATTTGACTTGCCTTATTGCAGTGGTCTGGAGCTGAACATGCAATATTTCTGAGGTATGTTTGTATTGAACTTTTGGCTTGTTGAACTCCACTTTTCATTTTCTATAGTATTTAAAAGACAACTGCATAAAGATTCTATATAATAGGTTCACAATATATAAAGTTTAATTTATAACACCAATAACAAAGGAGAGATAGACCTATAAAGACATGGAGCTTTGGGATATGACTGAAAGTAAACTGGTACAAATTCAAAACAGATTGTTATAACTTTAGGATGTTTTATGTAATCCCCATGGTAACCGCAAAAAAAGTATCGATAAAATATACACCAAAGGAAGTGAGAAGGGAACAAGAACACATAAATACAAAAAATTACCTAACTACAAAGAAAAGTAGTAATGAAGGAAGTGAGGTACAAGGCTATATGACAAAGTCTGAACAGCATATGTGTCAAGTATTCTCGGGGTCTGTGTGGTGTTCTAACAGAGCCTGGGAAAGATGGCAGTCAAAACTGGTACTTGTTGAATCCACTATAACTGGAAAGAGGATCCACTGATATTTCCAGAAAACATCTCCACATTACTATATGTCAAACTTCTTTTCCAGTAGCTAGAGCTTAGAAAACATTGTTTTTTTTTTAAGACTTATCTTGTTTTGTTTTGTTTCTGAGAGAGAGAGAGAGAGAGTGTGTGTGTGTGTGTGTGTGTGTGTGTGTGTGTGTGTGTGTGCTTGTTTGAGTGGGAGCATGGCCTGGGAGGGGTAGAGGGGGAGGGAGAGATAGTTGTAAGCAGCCTCCACCCTGAGCTCAGAGCTGGAGGAGGGGTGCAGAGCCTGAGCTGGCGGCATCTCAGGATCCTGAGATCACCACCTGAGCCAAAACCAAGAGTCAGAGACTCAACTCACTGGGCCACCCAGGTGCCCCATTTTTCATTTTTGAATCCATGTTTACACAGCTCCAAACATTCAGCTAGACTGGAGTAAACCTAATAATTATAATGCACACTAAACTTTGATGATTATATGTCTAAATGATAATCTCAACTTCACAATAACTAGAAGACAAAAATTACTTCATATTATGATTAATCTGGTTCTTGTTTATGAACCAGATATTTTATCATGGAGCCCATGATATTTGACTTAATTTTCCATGGGGATATAACTTATGCATCAAATATGCTGTGATATTGTTTAGATTTTGCATTTAAAATCTGAGGGGATTCAGCATTAGAAAGAAAACTATTTGGGATAAAGAGAATAATTCAATTAGAATGAATCATCTCTATCTACATATATTATACATAATTACAGTGAGTTTATAAGCATTTTAGATAAATGAATTTTATATTTCTATCCTATGTGAATACTTTAAAAATAATATGAAGCAACAAATATCCAGAAAATTAACTCAAATGTAGAAGAAAGAGTAGTCAAGTAGGTCACTTATACTGTTACTAAAATGTTTTCTGCCAGTCTTTAACTTTAAGCCACAAGGTTTAAGTGATGATTTTGAGAGCTTTGATGTTTCTTTGTTTTTCAAAACATTGTCCAGTGTCTTAATCATGGCAATGGCAACTTAAGAACTTATCTGGACTTTTCTCTACAGACTCTGTCACTTGAATCAGATGCCAAAAAAAATATTATTGCGATCAATGTCACAACAACCACCACGCTCAGGCCAGAAATAGCAGATGTAATTCATGGACCTTCCTGGTCCATAAGGGGTGTAGGTACCATGAACACAAAGAAGTCATCATACATACAAAGTAACCTGTCCTAATTACTGAGTGTTTAGTCCTTATCCAATTTATAAGTAACAAAATACTTTTAAAGATGATATCTATATACTTTAGTATCCTTAGTAGTCCTTTCTTTTAAATTTTTGAGTGTTTAGTCCTTATCCAATTGCTTCTAGCTTATCATAGAATCTACCTCATTTCTCCCAATCTCAGCTGATGCTCACTGACTCTTAGATTATCATCTCTAAGCTCCCAGGGCTACCCTTCTTCCAACGACCACATTTTCAGCTAAAGGCAATCCTAGGTCGTATGTTCTCTATCCCTACAAAATATGTATTAAATAACACTTACTAAGCTGAAGAGATGCAGTTACTTAAACTTCTATTTTCCCATGCACAGAATCAAGAAATTTTTTATTCAACTCATTGAGCAAATATTTATGGGATACCTACTCTGTGACAGCCCTTGTTCTAAGCTTTTGGGATATTTCCAGGAAGAGCAATGAGGCCAGAGTAGCTGGAGCTGTGGGATCAAAACTAGGGTAGTGATTGGTACTCCTGTTACTTTTCCTTCATATAATAGAAATCACTATTTGTGTTCTCTGAAGTACAGATGAGACACAACTGCGGGGCCCTCTGAGCATCATGTTAAATATCAAAATTCTCTTAAAGGTATACAATTTCATAAAACACATCAACATAAAAACTAACTGAAAGACTATCAAAGCAAATCATATTTGCCCTACAAATGAAAAATTCTAATCATAAAACAAAAATAATTGAGTAAATAGGAGTGTGTATAACATATATTGTATTATGTAAGGGCCCACTGCAAAATGAATGTATGGGGACCCTTGTTCAAAAATTTAAAAGAAAGGGGGACGCCTGGGTGGCTCAGTTGGTTAAGCAGCTGCCTTCGGCTCAGGTCATGATCCCAGTGTCCTGGGATCGAGTCCCACATCGGGCTCCTTGCTTGGCAGGGAGCCTGCTTCTCCCTCTGCCTCTGCCTGCCACTCTGTCTGCCTGTGCTCGCTCTCTCTCTCTCTCTCTCTCTAACAAATAAATAAATAAAATCTTAAAAAAAAAAAAAAAGAAAAAAAAATTAAAAGAAAGGACTACTAAGGATACTAAAGTATATAGATATCATCTTTAAAAATATTTTGTTACTTATAAATATAATGAGATAGTAGTGATATATCAGAATATCAGTTTTAAAATTGTCAAAAATATTTTGGCATCGTGATTTATATAAAATAAAGGATAAAACACTCTATTATTGTGATATCTTGATTAATCAGATATTTTTGGCTCGTCTTTATACAAATTCATTTATTATGTCTTCAAAATTCATACTTCTAGTAACTTCATTGTCAAATTGATATAACTGAAAGCAAAATGAGTTGCTCTTGGCAAACCCAAGACTGCAACTAATTTTTAATAATTTTTAATTTTGAGAAGACTATTTCCATTGATGAACTGTTACTGGAGCTGTTAAGAGTATTTTATAGACTATGACAACAATGGGACATATTTCTGATAAGTTATCTTGAAATATAAATTATAAATACATTTACAGTTGATGAGTTTCGTAACACCTTTTCTAAAAAGATTTAGCTCTTCATATAGCTGAGTTTCCTGTCTGAATTTAACTTTAAAGGTTATGCAATGGCAATTTAATGTTTGCTATAACATTTTCTGTAATTTGTGGTCATGCAAGAAACCAAAAGTGCCTCCATGAGATAGTGCAAAACTCCTATTTATATATTGTCTCTCTGTATGTCCAATTAAAAGGAAACATTAATTTTCCAATTGTCTTGTTGATAACTGGTTTATGCAAAGCTTCATATAAAAACCAGTGGAGTTTTTTTCCTGTTGAATTGGGTGGTCTTTAAATGTAATTGGTATTTCTAAGCCTGTGGGTATTTGCATTGATCCAGCAATTTTCAAATTTTCAGAGATTCTGAACTCTGAAGAATTCTAACAACTTTTTGATATGCTTTATTGCAATGTCCATGGGTATGCTGTTATTTCATAATAATTTGCTGATGAAGTTTACTGCCTGGGCATCTATAGTAACTGTCCTAGTGCTCAGGCCAGAGAGTTAACAATTACAGTCACTACAGGGGTGGGGTCTGGGAATGGTCAGGAAGCCAGTCAGGTCCCTGTGCTTGCTGTTCCATGTGGAGCCCCTCTTCTCTCCTGGGGCTGTACCCCAGTGTACTATTGTCACTACTCTCGCTTCTGCAGCTCCCACCTTAGTGATCCTTGTGCACATTCAGACACAGCTATGAGGCCAGTTACTCAGGGCCTGGGCCTCCTGCCTTGCTTACTGGTTTCACTCAACAGCAAAGATCGCTGCTCATAGTCTGTGGGCTAGCTGGGCTCACCTGGGTAGTTCTCTAAGTGGTGCTTACTGTGACAGCAGTCATCTGAAGGGTCAGTAGGTTTGGGATGTTCAAGATGGTTCACTGGAGGTTCAGCTGGTTCAGAATGTCCACAATGGTGGCAGCCGGGCCTTTGCTGAAGGCTGAGATCTCATGTGGGGCTGTCATCTAGAGCACTTTGATTCTCCTCCATGTGGCCTCTCCAGCTGGCTCACTTAAGCTTCCTTAAAAGCCTATCGTAGTTTCATGATAATCACACTCTTCTCTAGGATGGCTGGATCTTTGGAGTACAAAATTGGAAGCTCTCAGGCCTTTTTTAAGGCTTAGGATAGGAATTAGCACAAAATCACTTCTGCAACATTTTACTATTTAAACAAGTTACAAGGCCAGCCTAAACTCAAGTGGAGGGGACCAAATGAGAGGAACACCAAAAGGAACTGTTCACTGGTAGCCATCGATGTAAGACATTACCACAGTCTCCCATCTTTCTCTTTCCAAATGGGAATGTTCATTGTGGTTATCCTGTCTCTATTCTTTCATTGACTTTTGGGTGTGGAGGCAGATAACTTGTGATTTTTAGTTGACAAGTCTCTGAATTAAGAGAGGGTATATCTGAAACCTACATAGAAACAGACATGAGATCCTGGACTTTGAACCTTAGGATGAAATGATAGAAATGTTTGCCTCCTTTTGGGAAGGGGTGAGGATATTTTGCGTGCTAAGTTAAAGGGGGTAAATATTTGTGATCCGAAAAGCAGACTGTAGCAGATTGAATTATTTTTTCAAAAATATTTTCTATCCTTTCCTGTCAAACCCCTCAAATATGGGCATATCAGTTAATTATTGAATGCATAACAAATTACCACAAACAAGTAGTTTAAAAAATACTTGTGTATTAATTCACAGATTTTGAAATCAGGAGCCCAGGCACAATTTAACTGGGTCTTTTGCTTCAGTGACTCTCACAGGCTATAAAGAAGTTGTCGGCCAGAGCTGGGGTGTCATATGAACGCTCACCTGGAAAAGGATATGCATCCAGGCTCACACAGGTAATTGGCAGAATTCATTTTCCCATGGATTTTTTTTTTTTTAATAAATTTTATTTATTTATTTGTTAGAGAGAGAGAGAGCACAGGCAGACAGACAGAGAGGCAGGCAGAGGCAGAGGGAGAAGCAGGCTCCCTGCCGAGCAAGGAGCCTGATGTGGGACTCGATCCCAGGATGCTGGGATCATGACCTGAGCCGAAGGCAGCCGCTTAACCAACTGAGCCACCCAGGTGTCCCTCCCATGGATTTTTTTTTTTTTTCCTGGTTGGTTGTCAGCATAAGCCACCTTGTCACGTGGCACTCTCTCCATATTACTCCCCTCAAATGAACAGAACACTTCATCCACATCAGCAAGGAAGAACATCCACTAATACTGTATTTTCATCTTTTGTTACGTAATAACAGAGGTGACATCCTGGCACCTTTGTCATAGTCCTTAGGTTAAAGGTAAGTCACAGGTCTTGTCCACATAAGAAGAAGTTACACAAGGAGCGAGTATCAAGATGTGGAAATTAAAAAAAAAAAGATGTGGATATAATTAGAGTCAATCTTAAGAGTCTGTCTGCCACACCAGGTCCCTCGTTGAGGGAATTCTTGTACCATATATTTCAGACCTGAACATACAACCTAATTTAAGACAATGGAATGGGAGCAAAAGTGATATGAGCTTTTAGAATTATCATGTGGTCTGCCACTCTCACCGCCCTCGCCCCCCATGACTAGCAATGTTCCAGATAGTCATCCGCCTGCATCCCATTTGCCTCCCAAGTTGTCCTTCCATGTGGATTTCCTTCTTTCCAGCTCTTGTAACTCTTTTCCCCAAAGCCCTATATTTCTTATTTTCCTCTCTTTCATACATACCAGACTCCTTCCTAACTTCTGAATCTTTCCTCATTACTAGTCAACCCTTTCAAATATCTTCACACTTTAGTCTCCTCATCTGAAGGTCTTGTCTTCTTGCATCATCATGTTGAGGGTATACCCCGGGGGGCTAAGCTGAGCTCTCTAGTCCACAGACTGGGCAAATGGTGGACAACAAGTCACAATATCTGCCAGTCTGCTTTTCTCCTGTCACAAAGTTGGGCCTACTCACAGATCTGTCCTTATCCATCCAAACTCCAATTATATATATTGGCAGTACCCAATCCTGGCACATCCATTTAAGAATAGAAACCACTGGGATGTCTGGGTGGCTCAGTTGGCTGAGCATCCGACTCTTGATTTCAGTTCAGGTCATGACCTCAGGCTGTGAGATCGAGCCCCACATCTAGCTCTGTGCTGGGTTTGGAGCTTGCTTAAGATTATCTCTCCCTGGGGCACCTGGGTGGCTCAGTGGGTTAAAGCCTCTGCCTTCCACTTGGGTCATGATCCCAGAATCCTGGGATCGAGCCCTGCATCGGGCTCTCTGCTCCGTGGGGAGCCTGCTTCCTCCTCTCTCTCTGCCTGCCTCTCTGCCTACTTGTGAACTCTGTCAAATAAATAAATAAAATTTTTTAAAAAATTAAAAAAAAAAAGATTCTCTCTCCCTCTGCCCCAACTCTTAAAAAAAAAAAAAGTGGAAACTATTTTTGTAAATACAATTTCAATGGTTGTTTGCTGAAGGAAGCAGGTTAGTGTGGTGGGACAGCCAATGATAAGCATGGAACAGAGGAAACAGAGGGCCGGCACATGAGATAAATGTAAATGAAAGACCAATGATTGATTTTGGGTACAGAGTGTCCTGTGCTTCACAAAAATCCCAGGAACCAGAGCTATAAAGAGTAGGAGGAATACAGCTGCACACCTTTTCTCTCTGTGTGTCTACAATGCATATAAACATATAAAATAATATACATATATAAATACAGAAACATGAGAACATAAATTGGAGGGGAGTAAATAGAGTTAAATTGTTCTAAGTATCTGCATTTGACTAGTAAGTGGTAGCAGTACTGACATATATTAGATCTGAATAAATATAAATTACATGTTTTTTTGTGTAGGGTAACCAGAAAAGGATTAGTAGAGGAATGCATAACTAATAAGATAAGAGGAAGAAAAAATAGAATATTAAAAAATATTCAGCCTATTCAAATGTATATAAAATGTATACAAAACAAAAACAGGAGAAATGGACAACATATTGTAAGATGTTACATGTACACCCAAATATATCAAAATCTAATTAATTGTAACTAGACTACATATTATGAAAAAGGCAAAAATGAATAGAGTGAGTTTTTTAAAGAAACTATATGCTCCTATTAGACATATTTTAAGATGCAGAGATATTGAAGGCATGGGAATGAAGAAAGGTGTATCATTCAAACACTAATAAAAAGAAAGCTGTTATATCACTCTATTTACACTGGACAAAATAGACTTCCTTGACAGGGAGGAGGGGTTACTAACAATAAAGAGGAGAAATTGATCAGAATATATAACAATTATTTCAATTTAAATATGAGCAACCAAGATATATTAGCATGTTTGTCATCTCCGTGAAATGGTGAGATGTACATTACTCTCTGTTTTCTAAACTAGGGGTCTGTATAAGGCAAAATATTCTCCATTATCGGAAAAGGATGTCTTTTTAACCTCAAGGTAAGAAATTACACCATGTGAGCTCTCTTGTGCACTCAGTTCCAAGATTATCTGTTTCAGTGATTCTGAGTTTCCATGGTCTTATCTTATGGAGGAGATAAAGCCATTTTCACCGTTCTCAACGGAAAATCCTGCGGCAGGTGTTTTGGTTAGACTGGTATGGGGCATGGCAGAGAAAAGAATGTGACTTCAAAGTAGCAAGCAGCACAACGAAAAGGTATGAAAGTGACCAAATTTAGGAAAAACAGAGAGAAAAACCAAGGCAATTGTTTAGTCCAGGCATCAGCATATTCTAATTTAAAACTGGATTAAAATAGCCCGTGGGAAGTTACTGGAGATGGGGAAGTTCACCTGCTGGTTGACTTTTTTTTTTTTTTTTTTTTTTTTAGTATGGTTGATACCCAGGGTTACTTTAGTCTCAGGTATACAGCATAGCTATTCAATAATCCTATACATTATGTCATGCTCACCACAAGTAGAGCTCCCACATGTCCCCATACATCACTAGTACAGTACCGTACACTGACTACTATTCTCTATGCTGTACCTTTTATTCTCACGACTGTAGTGATCTTCTCTTGAATGAGGATGTCATTGTTGAAGAGTGTCAATAAAGATGGATGAGACAATCTGAAATTACGAAGACGGGAAAAACCATCATCTTTCTTGGTAATGATATATAATTCAAAGAACCTCTCTGATGCAAACTAATAAAAAGGGAACTATAAATTTGAAAACATAAGTCAAAATTGTACACAGGAGAAAAATAGAAATATCTGCATAAATATATTAAAGCAAGATATAACCCTACCAGCTATTATTTCCAAATAATTCTGTTGCTTTGAACTATAATTGTTAATATGAATCATCATTAATCACATTCTTTTATCATTTTCTAAGAGGTAAGCCTATTAGGGGGAACACTTTGAACTGTCCTTTAGAAATATGAAATAGTTGGGCCTTTCTATTATCCTTTCTCACTGGAATAATTTCCATTACTGGTGATACTTTTAAAATTTTTGCTTTTTCTCTATAGATGATTTTTGTTGTTTCTTATTTCTCTCACTGACATATAATTAACACACAGTGAAATGTGAAAATCTTACGTGTACTCATTTGAGGCACTAATATCTCACTTTGGAGTAGTATATTTTTACAAAATAGTACTATAAAATTATTCTTCTCCAGTATAATAGTCCTTTTCTAAACAGCCATAAACTAAAGAATAATAAATGGTCCTCACTAATAGTTTTCTTCGTTCCCTTCCTGGAGGGTTATTTCTCCTGGGCACTGGTCTTCTGTGCGAGATTCCCAGGTGACAGAGTCACGGAAAGCTGCAGGTACTCTTAGCCCCTGTTCTCTGCCTGGCCTGTGGCCCAGCTCCGTATTCTCTGCAGAGGGGCCCTGTCTGCCTTCCTGCAGGAGTCCATACACTGTGCCCAAACTGGCCCAAATTGTTAATCAACAATTGGAACTTCCGGTTCCCATCTCATGGGAGATTTGAAACAGGAATCAAGAAAATTCAGAAGGCTCTTCTC
>ML104019.1:32351-51789 GCA_003697995.1 Taxidea taxus jeffersonii | reverse complement strand
TACTTCGGTAATACAAACTCCAAAGCATATTTTTGTTATGCTTGAAAGAGTTACAAGTTATAAATAATATTTAGGATATAACCATATGAAGTAAAGATTAATGGCAACTGTAACACCAAATTTTCTAGTAAAAAGCACATGGTTTTATAGCATTTTGTCTACTGGTCAATTTCTTATATAGCTTATGAGCTTATAACTGAAGGTGATTCCTGGATAAAATCAGATCATTTTAAGAAGAAAAAGGAAACGTCGAGACCATCTAACAGTTGTTTTTTGTAAACTGGCCAGGAATACGATGACCAAACTTAAGCATATGGGCATTTGTGCTCAATATGTTTGTATAAGATCAGGAAAAAGAGTAGCAAGTAGCCAGAATAGAAGTAATAGCACAAAAACGCAGAACAATAGACAGAAAAGTAATATAATTGGACAAAGCCAAAACAGTAGATATGAATTTGGAAGAAAGCTGTAACCAGGGGCTGGATTCATTGTTTATTTAATATAAGATAGTGATTTCTTAATTAATAGATCTCCTGTGAGTAAGTACATGATGGTATGATGCTACTTTTTGCTTTTATCTGGTTAACTCTTCAGTGAAGTAGAACACAAATCGTAAATATCTTAGTCTGGCAACTCTTCAGTCACATAATAGTAATTGTTAGTGTCCATCTTTAGTAGTCTCAGTGAACAGTAAAATGCTAATCAGCACCAGCACTAAAATGAGCTCTATGACTCCAGATTCTGAGCAGAGGAAAATAGTAGGTGGAACCCTGAACCAGAGAATCGGAGATTTATTTTTTAAGTTTATTAACTCAGTAGTAGAATAAATACGAACAAAAGAAATGGATGGTGTCTGAGGAAGTGTGTGGTTTTGGTGGTGGTGAGGGTAGTGGTGGTAATTGGTCTTTCTACCTGAATAAGGCACTAGATGAAAGCAGTGCCTTCACTGGGGAAAGAGGAAGAACTGTTCCATCTAACATCTTGCTTTCCTTTTACCTAATCTTTTCTGTACAGTTGTTGAATACAACTGATTTTTAGATAATTCTAGATATACTTATCAAGTGTCTGGTTATTATTTGTTATATTTATCAAGTGCTTTAACAATACCTGTAATTTCCCAACAAGAAGGATGATGAAATTGTCTTAAAATTTGTTTACAGATGATGAAGGCAATCAAGATGAATCCTTAGATTCCCAGGTATGTACTATATTCTGCATTGACCAGTGTTTGATGCCCAATTTAAAAGCATGAATTACATGTCTTAGAAAGGATATGAAATTTGTCTTTTGAGCAACAGGATGGGATTAAGGAAAAAAAAAAAGATATAGCTGGTATCAATACACTAGTTCTTCTAGGGAGAAAAAATCACTGATAGGTTTAATTTTAACTTGAATGTGCTGTGTGTGTAGAGCCTGAAGGCAGTAATATTCGACTGCCTACTGAGAGATTGATTTTATTCCCTTTTTTTTTTAGTTTTTAGTGTTTTTTTTTAATTTTGAAGACTTAACTGCCATTTGTTTCCACTTCTATCAGTTTTTATAAATCTGTAGAGTTAATACATTTAAATTGGTTGATTGAGTGAATAAGGCTGATTATGTATCCAAGGAGACCATTCAGTTATAATCTCTGATCTCTAGATTTGAGGGAATACAGATGAGAAACAGAAAGTTGTAGTACAAGGCTATCATAAGGGCAAGTATAAGCTATATTGGGAGTTTGTAGGGGCCCCTACTCTAAGCTTCAGGAGTCAAGGAATGCTTCCTGTGAGAAATAACATCTAAGTTGAAATTGGAAGAAAGAGTCAGGTTAGGCAAGTGAGGAAGGCATGTAATGAACACATACCAAAGTTTAGAGAGATGAGCAAGTATGGCACATTCACAGCTGAAGGAGATTTATCTGGATTAGTAAAAGTAATGGTCATATTGGGTTGGAGACAGTCCTGATACTATTTGAAAACTAAAAATATCTTATGTTCTCAGACTTCTTTGCCATCAGATGAGCCTGTAAAGGACCACAACACAGCTGGCAGAGTAGTCGCTGGTCAGATATTTCTTGATTCAGAAGAATCAGAATTAGAATCACCTATTCAAGAAGAGGAGGACAGCCTCAGGAGCCAAGAAAGGGAAAGTGTGGCAGAAGAAATCCGCTTTCTAGAATCTCCAAATCCAGAAAACAAGGACTACGAAGAACCAACAAAAGTACGGAAACAAGGTAGTCTGGACAATTTTCTTGGTTTTGCCTAATTTAGGAGGGAGACAAGTGAAATTTTTAACTAGTGTAGAAAGATGCAGAAGTCTGGTTTTATTGATTATGAGCCACATAAAATGTGTAGAGTGTAGTAGTTAATGATTTTCTAGGTTTTTATATATCAGAGTTACTCATCTAACAGATTTGACCTAAGTTACATAAGCTGAATTTGAAAATCAAAATTGCATTTGTATTATATTAATATCCTAACATCCTCTTTTTGTAGTCCAGTATATAATTATCTGCCCAAGTGGGACACAAAATGGAAACTCAGGAAAAATGGTCTAATACGCTGCTCTGGTTATTTTCAGAATTGTGTTAGGATTTTTACTACAATAACCTTCCCAATCACCCAGGAAATTGATGTAGGTGTTTATCTAACTGAAGCTTACATAAACTTTGTTCCCTTTTAACTTTTACCTTCTTGACACCCTGTATTTTTAAATTTAAAACTTGCTCTTTCTCATACTAGAGTGTGCTGAATACCTATCCTTCTAAGAATTAATTATTAATCCACTCCGCCCTGTCCCACCAACCTTCTGTCATTTTGTTTATTATTTCAAAGATCACAACGATAACCACTTATTACTCTGTTACTAGCCACTTTTGGAAATTGATCACGATTTTACCTTTTGAAAATACAATTTTTTTCAAAACTAGAATTTTTTTATTACAAATATCCATACCCATGAATAGAAAAACCATGTCTAAAAAAATTAAAATTACTTTAATCCCATGAGCTAGACATCACAGCTGTTAACATCATGGAGAAAACTCTTCAAGCTGTTTTCTAAATGTATAGTTCTAAGAAGACTAAACTGGGTCAAAATGTATATACTGTTTTACAGCCTGCATTTTGTGCTTGACAGTTTGTCTTGAACGTTTTCCCCTATCATTTAGTATTCTTTTAAAATTTGATAGTTAATGGCTACAAAAAATTTTACAGGTAGGAGCACCTGACTGGCTCATTTGGAGGAGCACGTGACTCTTGATCTTGGGGTTATGAGTCCAATCTCCATGGTGGACAAAGAGATTACTTAAGTAAATAAAACTTTACAAATTTACATGTAAATATAACATGAATTAGAAATAGATTGTTTATACATTTTTTTTGCTGCGAGATCATTTTAGATGTATCTTTGTGCACATCTTATGAAAATTTTCTGAGAATTTTTAAAGTAAATTTGCTGGACTGAATGTAAAATTTTAAAAGAGAGTTGATCCCATACTGTTAAAATGTAAAAAAAAAAAAAAAAGGGTAATTCTGTTCACTTCCTTTGAAATGACTCCTTTTCCTGTGCCTTAGCCAAAAATATGTATTACCATTTTTAAATTTTTGCCAAATATTATAATTTATTCATTCGTTTTTATTTTTTTATGAGGGAGGCTTCAAAATATGCACAAAAGTAGAGGGTCGTAGTGACCCCTTGCCCATCACCAGGGGCAGCAGCCCTCCACACTTATTCTTGCTGCGTCTCTGCCACCCCATATGTATCTATTCTTCTCTTTCCTAGAGTATATGGCAAATTCCATGTTATTTCACCTGTGTATGTATCTCTGTAAATATGGCTTTTTTTCCCCCCAGCAAACCACAGTGGTATTATAATGCCCACAAAATTAACGATCATTCTTTAATCACCCAGTCCCCAGGCCCTGTGCAGTTTTCCCTGTTGGTTCAGATATATTTTTAGAACTGATTGGTTTGAATCAGTATCCACACCAAGATCTTAGGTTTCTCTTAATCTATAACAGGTCTTTCTCCCTTGTTTTTTATTTCATTTTACTTGGTAAAGAAATAATGTCCTTTGTGCTATACAGTTTCCCACATTCTGGATCTAGCTGGTCGTATCCTTGTGATGTCATTGAACTTACTCACTCTCTGCTGTATAGTCTGTAAACTGGACGTTAACTGTAGAGGCTGAGGTAGATTTAGCTCCGGTTTTTTTCCTGAGACTATCTCATAATAGAGTATTGTGTACTTCCTAATACATTACATCCGGAGGCATAGAGTATTTGATTGTCCCACTTGGAGTAATTGATCAGTGAAGCTGGGTGATGTCAGCCTGATCCAGCATTCAGAAGTTCCTCATTGACCTTTCACCCAGAGGCTTCCACAACCATTTTGTTTGCCTGGATCCATTATTTCATTAGGAATTGCAAAATGATGCCTTTCTGATGTATAATATCTCCTGCATTTGTTACCTGGGATTTTTTTATAAAGAAAAACTTGCCCTCATCAACTCTTTGTTTACCCTGAACCACAGTCCTTACAAGCAGGATAAATGCTTGGTTCGTTCCCTTGAAATATTTTCAAATAATAATTTGGTGCTCTAGCAACCTCCAAAGGAAGCCAGTAAGTACGTTTTTGTCTGTCTGTCTGTTTCTGTTTGCTTTGCTTCTGAGCATCATTCCAGATCTATGGGTTTCACATATGTTTGCTTCATGGGATTGCAGTCCTTTTTCATTGCTCACATTATCCTATTTTTGCATACCGAGAGTCCCTTTAAGTTCATTCTTTTGGACTAATCATAACCGACTTTTAAACTTATTTTTATTTTTCAGGCAAGATGGGATATCTTAAATTCATCTTACACATTTCCTAACCCTGAAATAAATCAGCCATTTCTCAAGGGAAAAAAAACAACCCAAATTCCTTTTCGTGAGAAATTGCATTTAGACACTACAATCTAGGCACCAGGGACATACATTGCAACTGAGTTGTCATACTGGTCACTCTTTTTGGTGAATACGGTTAGGAAATGTATCATTCATCCTGGTTCTTCCAGTTTGAATTAAACATTAAAAAAAAAAAAAAAAACAGTAGGTCAGATTGACAAATTGTGAACTCAAAAGAATAAAGAGATCTTACCCAGTACCAAACTTGACTAATATTTTCAGAGATAATTATCACAAGACACAGGTGAAGTGTCAAGAAGTTCATGACTGCCAGGGCTACTCCCAGGTCCTGCTTGCCTCAATTAGGGTGTACCCTGGCCCAGATTTTAACATATGAGGCCTCTAAATGGTGTATATGGAATGTCACTTCCATGAAAGGGAGCTATTTCCGTTATAAAACATCTCTAGTTTAGTCTCTGATAATTGCATAGCTTATGTGATATTTTCTAGGAGGTCATTCCTCAAAATATATACGTCCCAGGTTTATGTACAGTGAGCAGTCTAGACACACCATGTCAATCCTGCTAAAGCATTCCATAGGTAAGGAGAACCCTCCTGGGAGTAAGTACCTTTAGTGTGTTTGACAGAAGGTCTTTCATCAGCATGTTTCTAACATGATTATATCATGTCACCTCTCTCTCTGTTTATATATAGCATAAGTTACATATGCATGGCTTTGAGTGTGTGCAGTCCCAACTACATTAGAACTGTGTAATATGACATTTACTTCTAGACTTGCTTCCTTTATTGGCCTCTCATCCATGTCTCTGCCATATTGATCTTCCTAAAACCTAAATTTGATCCATAACTCCTCTATTTACAACCCTTCATTATCTCCCCATTTGCCTGTGAGATGCAGCATGAACTCCTTCACATGATTCCCAAAGCCTTCCATGTGCAACATGCCTGTTGGCCTCTGTGGCTTCATCTCCCACAACTCTGCCCAAGACTCTCTTACAGCTGTATCAGACCCTTCACCAATCTTCAAATACACCATGCAGTTTATGCCTCTAGGTCATAACTTGTACAAGTTCTTCCTACTGTTTGGAATACTTTCCTCACCCCCTTGCCCAAGTTTATCATATTTCTACTCATCCTTAAAAATGAACGTAAGTTTCTCTTTTCTGAAGAAGATCTGAACCACCAAGGGCAGTTGAAGAGTCTCATGTCTTTAAGAACATCCTGCTTGATGTCCCTGCTTTCCCCCCTTCCCTTTATGTCAGTTCTCTTAGCAGCAGCCAGAGCAGTTCTCCTTCCTGCTCAGAGCCTCCAGTGGCTTCCGGTCACATTCAGAATAAAGTCCAAACAAGGCCTTACATGATCAAGTGCTTCCTATCCCTCTGGCCCTTCACTCAAATGACTCCAGCCATTTTTGCCTTCTTGCTATTTGTTGACTATTTCACACTTATTTCCAACTGTGTCTGGGATCCCCAGGACCACACCTTCAGCTTCGTGATTCTCCATGAGATTTACAGGACTGAGCATACCGTCCTATTTAGGGCTATGATTTATTACAGCAAAAGAACACAAAGCAAAAATCAATAAAGAGAATGATACATGGGTGAAGTCTGAGGAAAACAGATGCAGCTTCCAAAGGTCCTCTCCCTGGGGAGTCACATAGAACGTATTTAATTTCCCCAGTAACAAGTTGTGACAACACATGTGACATGCTGTCTACCAGGGAAACTGATTAGAGACCTAATACCTTTTTTTTTTTTTTAAGATTTTATTTATTTATTTGACAGAGAGATAGCAAGAGAGGAGACAAAAGCAGGGGGAGTGGGAGAGAGAGAAGCAGGCTTCCCACTGAGCAAGTACCCCAATGCAGGGCTCAATCCCAGGATTCTGGGATCGTGACCTGACCCAAAGATTGAGATGCTTAAAGACTTAAAGATGCTTAAAGACTGAGCCACCCAGGTGCCCCGAGACCTAATACCTGGAGTCATTTTAGGGTGCTGGTCATATAGGCAGTCTGTACCTAGCACATACCAAAATTACAGACTTGCACAAGGAAAGCAGGTGTTCACCATAAACCATATTGTTTGTACACTTGGGATGAGTCACTCATAACAGGTTAGTAGGCACTCTTCCAGAATCTTAAGTTCCTAGACACCAGCCAAGGGCTAACCTTATAAACCTTTTCAAGGACAGAAGTTTAAGCCTGCTCTATGAACTCTTCTCTACACAGTCTACCTGCCTTGGTCACTGGCCATCTTGTCTTTATGGCAAAGTTACTCTCAGTAAGACCTGGACAGTAGAGTGAGACCAATCTGCAGTACTGATTTCAGTTATGCCCTTCATGAGTCCTGCACCCGCCAACTAACAAGTCCCATTAACCATAGAGGCCAGATGGTTTCCTCCTTAAATATCTATATTAACTTTTTTTAACCTGGCCTTAAGCCATCAATTCAGGCTCTGCACATCTGGCCAGTAAGTTGAAGCTGAGGCAGTTTCGTGATAAGGTGCACATACAGAACTATAGTCCCAGAGGGCATGTATGGTAACCCTGGAAACAAAGAGTTTACCATCACTGGGGCAGCCCAACCAAGACATGTTAGGCAGGATGATGTGGCCTCCTGCCATGGGCATCTTGTTCTAGGGTATCCAGTCCAAGTACTTTACTTCAGTTTTTTTAGTTTCAGAGGGACTGCCAGTCAGTCCCAAACAGTTTTGTTGTCCATGACACTGTTCATCCACTTCACGAGTGTAGACAACATCTGGAGGTTTTCTGCATGGCAGGTGCAGGGACTGGGCCACCTCCTGCTACCTTACAGCCCTGTCTGGCATGAGGGGCTCCACAGTCTGAATGCAGAGCACTTTCAGCAGCTCAGAAGAGTGCATGGAGAGTTTTCCTTTAGGAAGGGGAAGAAGCTTCCAGAAATAGTTTCAGAAAACACCATTATTCTCCCCTCACTCATGCCTCTCCAGGTGCAGGGGTTTCAGTTTATTTCCCTTGGTTGTTACAAAATCAGAGTTTCCGTTCAGTAATCATGATTTTTTATTTTCTCAGTCATCCCCTACTCTCATCCAGACATTTTGCTTGGAGGGGTTCTGTGAAGAGAGGCAAAACATCTTCACAGAAAAGCATTTTTATACAGCTGACCCAGAAAAACATCATGTTCAAAACTTGGTCAGGACAAAAGTCCTGAATTTTCAAAAAATTTCAAAATAGGTTTCCATTACGTCCCACCTCTTTCACCCTGATCACTTACACAGTAAGCAGCCTAGAAAAGATCAACCCCTCTCTGAGGACAGCTGCACTGAACAATCAGATCACACTAAGATCTCACGAGAGAGAGGGGGAGAGAGAGAGGTGTGAAGTGAAGAAGGAAGCAGTCAGGTAATTAATCACTTGCTGGAGATGGCAGCTTATTGGAAGAGCCAGGCACAAGTTAAGACCTATTCCACAGGGGCTGAAAATCCCTCTCACTCGACCTGTCAGGAGCAAATAGAGGGTCACATTCCCTGTGATGTCTCCTCCCCCAAAGGACAGCTCTGGACAATAGTCACAAGTTAAGAGTGTGGTCAGTCTCTGTATCAGAAATACACAGCAGTCAGCAGCTTGATCTCAGATGGTCCCATCAGAGAACAACCCCTTACCTATGAACATTGTCTGTGACCCAGACAGTCCAGCCGGGCATCGACGATTTTCCTCACAGTATGAGGCCCCACAGAGAGGTGGCCTAATGTCCAGAGGCCACAGCATCTGAGTTCTGTTTATTGAGTCTGTGGCTACTCTTGGTTCGGTCCAGCTCAAACCGAGGCTGGAAGCCTGTCCCAGCTAGCATCAGGTTTTAGCTTTGAATCAAGTTCAAGCAAATAGGATTTGTGAATTCAGGATTTTTAAAAAGCCAGAGACTTTTTTCAGCAGCAGAGGCAAGATGCTACAGGGCCAAAAAGTCCAGGTGGAATGCAAGGCTGGGCCACAGCTTTTGTCTTGTTGGTCTTTGGGCATGCACAAGCTCTCTCTTACTCTCTGTCTTTCTGTCTCTGTCTCTCTCTCTCTCTGTGTCCTTCTCTCCCACTTCCCTCCCCACACACAAACATACACAGGCACGCACATTAGCCCTATGGTCAGACCTCTACCTTCAGAAGCACTCACTAGCCAACCAAAACCCGCTCTTTAGGACTCCAAAATGTGTTTCCACCTGTAGATCACCTCGTTCTTATTGTCTCCCAAAGGGACTCCACTAAGCAAACATCCATATCTTCCATAGCAAAACCCAGCAATTACAGAGACTTGTTCTGTTTCCAATACTCAAGAGTTTTAATTCCAGCCCGCCTACTGGTGGCAAAAAAGCAAGGAAGTTTGTCCCACTAACACATTTCTTTTTTGCAGCTTCTGCTGATCAGGGTGATTAGAATTATGGATGGAATTGTAAGCATTTAACATCGTGTAACAATTTTTCTCATCCATCCAGTTGTGATAGCCACGAAATACAAAGCCACTAAAAGAATCCTTTTTTTCCTTATTGCAAATTTACTTGAACTGCCAGGAAGTAAATTCATCATTTGCATGTTAACATTATAGCTGCCAGGGAAGATCCTGGCTGGAATGCAGGGGAGGAAGGGGAGTGGGGGAGGCCACTGCAGCAGTAGCTAGACTGAAAAAAAAAAACAAAAAAACAAAACTGCTAGAGTGCAGCCTTCTTCCCTTTTCTTTCTGCATTATCTAAAATTTTGCTTCAGCCCTAGTGATTTGGAGAACAAAGGCAAAAGAAAAATTAAATTTCCTTACTACTTACAGCCCATTCATAAGTCCTTAAAACAGGCAGAGTGACATTCCTCTAGGAACTCAGCTGCCTCGATATTAATACTTTGCTAAGGCAAAAGGCAATCTTAATCTTAGCCCGACCCTCCAGGATCCTGTAAGTCTACTTTAATATTTTAAAATTCCTTTGGAAACTTCCTTTATCTCTGTCTATCAAGATACATGTTGACAGTCATTCCCCAAGCATATGACCCACCGATATACATCTGAAGAGTCTCATGACTAAGGTTTTATGAGACAGTAGTAAAAGACCGTTTCCCAACAATAGCTAGCCCCCTCACGGTCCTGGAAACCTTGCTTCCCAAATTCCTTAGAGACTTGGCTATCCCTAACCCTATCCCCAACTCAACTTGAAAGGTGGGATATAATCAGCCACTCCTCATAACGCCAGCGCAGCTCTTTCCTGTCATGTCCCTGTGCTTTAATAAAATGACCTTTTTGCACCAAAGACGTCTCAAGAATTCTTTCTTGGCCGTCATCTCCGAATCCCAGCATCATTCCTACATCATTGGGACTACATCATTACTCTCTCTTAACTCCCATCCTGCCCCTCTAACCCACTTGGAGGAGAGAGCACTGTAAACTTTTAACATTTTTGGCCTGTTCACTTTGGGAATTTGGGGGTCCTTTCTCTTATCTGGAGGAGAAAATAAAACCCAACGCATTGTTTTAGCCACCATGGCCAAAAGCAACTAGCCTGCTCTCCCAGAGTTGGATCTGTCATTTTCAGGTTCCACGGGTAACTTTCACTTCTCACAACGGATAATGACTCAGTTGTGCCTGCATACCATGGCTGGCGGCCAAAGATTCATCATACCCTGCCGCCTCCCCTTCCTTTCCCTAATGGTGCTATCACCATGTTTCAGTGGGTTAGGGTCATCCTGCTCATCTGACCTAATTGGCTAGGTCATCCTAGCCAATCCTACTTCTGATGCTCCTGACTTCAGGGGTCCCCAGACCTCCATAATTTTCTGGGAGGACTCAGCATGCAGTTGTACTCACAGCTTTGAGTTCTTGTAGCAAAAGGATACAAAGCAAAATCAGCATGGGGCGAAGTGCAAAGGACACAAAATGCAAGCTTCCAACAGTCCTCTTCCAGGGGAGTCACAAAGGATGTCCTTAATTCCCCTGGCACATGTGACAACATATGTGAAATGTTATCTTCTAGGGAAGCTCATTAGGGACCCAGTGCTTAGAGTTTTTAATGGAGACTAGTCATGTAATCACTTTTGGCCTGGCACATACCAGAATTGCAGGTTCCCAGAAGGAAAACACATATTGAGCATAAACCACATTGTACAGACAGTTTAGACCAATAAGTCACTTCTATCAGGGTAGCGGGAACCCTCCCAAAGTAGAAGTTCCCAGATTCTAGCCAAGAGCGCACTTTTCAAAGGATAACAACTACGCCTGTGACAATTGTTTTCTGAACATCATCCCAGTAAGCTTTTTTTTTTAAATGAATGAATAGCCATCAAGAAGGGAAGTTACTACATTGTGTTATTTCCTACTGTAGAATACTCAGGGTTTTTTTTTTAAGATTTTATTTATTTATTTGACAGAGAGAGGCACAGCGAGAGAGGGAACACAAGCAGGGGGAGTGGGAGAGGGAGAAGCAGGCTTCCTGCTGAGCAGGGAGCCTGATGTGGGGCTTGATCCCAGAACCCTGGGATCATGATGTGAGCCCAAGGCAGGTGCTTAATGCCTGAGCCACCCAGACGCCCTCATAGTTATTTTAAATATTTTATTTATTTATTTTGACAGAGAAAGAGAAATCACAAGTAGGCAGAGAGGCAGGCGGAGAGAGAGGGAGAAGCAGACTCCCTGCTGAGCAGACCGCCCCATCCAGGGCTCGATCCCAGGACCCTGAGATCATGAACTGAGCCGAAGGCAGAGGCTTAACCCACTGAGCCACCCAGGTGCCCCCCTCGTAGTTATTTTAAAAGGAACATTATTATTGCAGGTAACAATCCATCAAATAGTGGCAAAAGCAGAGGTTTATTTTGGCTCCATAGTTAGGGCTCTTGCCATCAAGGACTCCAGCTTCTTTCTCTCCTATACAGTCTCTTTAGTAAATTAGCTTTATCTTCATGTTTGTTCCATGTGGTCACACCTCGTGATGGCTATACCTCCAGGTCCTGGGTCCTCAGGAAGAAGTGATACCTGCATCAGAAGGGCAGGAGCCTTCCCCAGGAGTCACGTAGAACTACTAAGATGCCTGGGCACCTGGGTGGCTCAGTGGGTTAAAGCCTCTACCTTCAGCTCCCGTCATGATCCCAGTGTTCTGGGATCGAGCCCCGAGCCCCGCATCGTACTTTCTGGTCAGCAGGGAGCCTGCTTACCCCTCTCTCTCTGGCTGCCTCTCTGCCTGCTTGTGATCTCTGTCTGTCAAATAATAAATAAATAAATAAAATCTTTAAAAAAAAAAACCAACTACCAAGACAATCACTTGACCATCCCTAGCTCTACAGAAGGTGAGGGAAGGGTTAAGAATTGACAGCCAATCTGCAGTCTGCCACCTGGAACAATGCTAGTGTTAAGTGAAATGTCACATTATAAATAATTCACTTAGTATGATCCTTGTATTGGTCAGGGTTCTCCAGAGAAAGACAACCAAAGTCTGTTGGCTGCCAGAATTACTTTTTGGTCAAGGGAGATCAGTCTTTGTTCTGTTAGATCCTTCAACTAAGTGAATGGGGCGTACCCCTGTTATGGAGGTTAATCTGCTCTACTCAAAGTCCATTGATTTAAATGCTAATCTCTTCCACAAACACCTTCACAGAAACATCTGGAATAATGTTTGACCAACTATCTGGGCACAAATTGACACACAAAACCATCACAGGTCCCTTTTTTTTTTTTTCATATATTTGCAAGTGAGAAGAAAAATTAACAGTAACATCAGTAAGAGTCATTATCTCAGGAGAAGAAAGGAACTTCATGGTGGTAGCTAAAGATGACTTTGATTTTTCTTTAATTTTGTACGCTTTCCTGTTGCTTGGATTGTCTTTGCTATAATAAACATGTTATCCAGATGGTCGTAAAAAATTAGAAGTAAAATCAAGTCAAATAATGAGCCTCTTGCTCTATTTCAAGTAGCACAAAAGGAACTTGAGTTTAAACTTCACTAAATCATGCTTAAATTGGGTTCTGGAATAAGCAAGTTGGTTAAGTAATAAGATGGCATTGCTACCCTATTGTCACTCGCATGGGGGTGGCTAGGAATAAACCTTAACTTAGTGATCAGATATAGCAGAAGATAAGGGCTAAGGGAACAGACCATTCTCTACAATAGATGCTGACTTTAATGAAAATATTTTGTTGTTTCTTTTATTTTGTATGGTTGTACAGAAAATTGTGCAAGAAAACTTCTTTAGGAGACCATCTTTGTTTGAAACTCTAAGAACTGTCTTTAAAGCTATTTTTCAGAGATGCTCACTCTTCTTAAATAGTAGTTTTCCTGAGCAAGTTTCATTCTGTATGGTTTCTGATAGTGCCTGTCACTTAAGTGTCATGAGCTTGTCACTTTCTTCTGAGCACAGGGGCCAGTGCTTGCTTCTGTTTCTACTTTAAAATGATTGGTTATTTCTCACAAAAGTGAGCCTGTAAACTCTGATCTTTTTTTTTTTTTAATTTTGGATGCGATTTTAAAGGTTTTTACTTATGTATTTATTTGACAGATCAGAAGGAGGCAGAGAGGCAGGCAGAGAGAGAGGAGGAAGCAGGCTCCCTGCTGAGCAGAGTCCATGACTGAAGGCAGAGGCTTTAACCCACTGAGCCACCCAGGCACCCCTAAACTCTGATCTTAATGTTTTGTTCATTCTCATATTACTACATTTCATTCTTCTTCTGAAAATTAGGTTTTATTCCTTAAAGCAAGGCTTCCCTGCATATAGTCTGCTTGTCCTTCCTTCCTTAACATAGGTAATTTCTCAACCATAGTTAGTAATTCTCAGCATTGAGTGAAAGCAATCTCTTGTAGCAAATTATATAACTTAGGTATTTTTCCCTAAGAGATTACTATCCTATATTTCCACAGTAAATACCTCCTTATTTGGCCTATACCGTTTGCTTTATCTCAGGTATGGTTTACTTTGAATCATCTGTTCTTATGTTTTGTTCTTAAATCTTTGGAGATGTTTGCTGATGGTTGGTTCATTGAGTTTTTACCTTGGTGTTGACTAAAACTGATGAACGTTTTATGACATGTATTGAGGTTGATAACTTTTTAACACTAAGTGATTGTATTTCAACTATTTACTACTACAAATACATTCCACTAAAATGTTATTTACTGTTGTATGTGTAGAAATAAAAAATTGCTTCAAACAAGCAGCATGATTAAGTAGTTTTCTTATAAACGGAACACTCATGTAAACTTATAAGTACAATATCAGACTTAATTAACAGTGTTAAAGCTCCAAAGATGAGAAATTTGCAAAGCTAAATCCTTTGCCTTTGTTTTTAATGGATCTAGAGGTTGACTTTTTGGGGTTTTTTGGTTTTACCATTAGAAAATGAGGAAAAAATAATGTCGCAATTCCCTGGACATTTAATTTAGTTCATATGGCAACATTGTGGCCACACTTTCCCTGCTCCCTCTCTCTTGGATTCTTTCCGTCGCATCAGACATGCTGTAATAGCTTATATTTTAAAAACCAAAACCCCCTCCAGTGACCACCCTGCTTCCCTACTCCCCTTTATTTTTTTTTTAAGATTTTATTTACTTATTTGACAGAGATCACAAGTAGGCAGAGAGGGAGGAAGCAGGCTCCCTGCTGAGCAGAGAGCCCGATGTGGGGGCTCGATCCCAGGACCCCGAGACCATGACCCGAGCTGAAGGCAGAGGCTTTAACCCACTGAGCCACCCAGGCACCCCACCCTACTCCCCTTTAATAGCATCATTCTTTGAAACAAGAGTTGTGTGTATTCACTAATTTAACTTCCTCTCTTCCCATTCTCTCATCCAACTCTCAGGATGTTCTGGTCCCCTCGAGACCTCTAAATCCACTCTGCTCCAGTCACATTCTCTTTGCTGAATACCTGGTCAGTTCCTGGTCCTTATCTTTCTGATTGTTCACATATTTTTTCCTAGCCTGAAGAAGCTTTCATCACTTAGCTGTTGGTTTTCTGGAATCTGCCAGATCTTGAAATACAAGGTTGCCCTGACACCTAGCCTTTGACCCTCTACTCCTGTCAATACCAGGTTTTTGTGTAATGACTGCACTGTAGCTAATTTAACCAGTCTCCTGTTGACAGACCTTTGAATTCTTACTGGTTTTCTATCTTTATACACAAATACAGTCTTCCACATATCTCTTTGTATACTTGTGGGAGCATTTCTACAAGTTAAACATTCTCAAAGTGGAAAAATGTGATCCGAAGTATGGACTGTATGAATTCTAACAGGTATTTCTGAAGGTCCCTCATGAATAGGTCATACTAACTGATAATCCTACTAGCAGTATGAAAGTCCCCATTTACATGTAATCTGGCCAGCACTGAAAGACCCAGGTTTGGGGTGGTTGTTTGGGTTGTCCTTTTTTTTTTTTTTTTTTTTAACTTTTTCTAGCTTTCTTGATTGATTTTTCTTTTTTTTTTTTAAGATTTTATTTATTTACTTGACAGACAGAGATCAGAACAGGCAGAGAGAGAGAGAGAGGGAAGCAGGCTCCCCGCCGCCCCGCCGAGCAGAGATCCCGATGTGGGACTCGATCCCAGGATCCCGAGATCATGACCTGAGCCGAAGCAGCCTAACCCACTGAGCCACCATAAATTCTCATATAAGTTATAAAAATCTTACCATCAAGGTTGAAGTAGATTGTGATAGTGTCATTATTTTAGAGTCAAAATATGATACCTTATCTAGAACTGTGATTTTTTTTTAAAAGAAGGTGCAAAATTGACTTAATGACAACATTTTTCCCTCTTTCGTTTTTAGAGTCAGGTTTGACTACTGGCTATCATTAACTTAAATTGCATAATCAGTCAGCTTCATTGTGCCAGAGCCGTGATTACCATAGTTTTTAAAGCTGGTAGGTACCATTTTTGTGGCAGTTTTTTAAGACACCTTTGAAATTCCTGCAGAATTTCTTCATGGAAAGAAAATTAACTGAAATAACTGCTATTGTGAGGACTATCTACTTGAGATAATTGACTTGGAACTGCCCAGACTTACACTGCAAGTCCCAGTCAGTAACTTTTAAGAAGACTTTAAAACAAGTGTAAAAAAGGTAGTAGCAATTTCCATGTTGTCATATTGCTTGGAGAAGGTACCTAAGAGATAGAGATTTTCTTTCTAGTTACTTACTGATAAACACATTATTTATTTACTTATTTATTTATTTTTAATATTTTGTTTATTTATTTGAGAGAGAGACAGAGCATGAGTGAGGAGTTCAGAGGGAGAAGCAGACTCCCCAAGGAGCTGGGAGCCCAATGCGGGACTCAATCCCGGGACTCCGGGATCATAACCTGAGCTGAAGGCAGTCGCTTAACCAACTGAGCCACCCAGGCGCCCTAAACACATTATTTAGATCAAGATTCACTCTCACTAAATTGGTGAAGCCCAGGTACCCTGGGGATTCTTCCTACTTAAGTAAGTGCGGAACGAGCAGTAGGTTAGAACCTTTTGTTGCCAAAAACTTTTGCATTCTTTCCAGTTTCTTTGCTGGTATATAGTTCTGTCACATGAAAGAGAATCCTTTCATACATTTGCACCACTTAGAAAGTGTTGGCAAACTGGGATTCTTATGGCAAGCTATTTGTTTTTAAAACAAATTTCTATTATCAAAAAAAAAATCAAATATTCTTTTAAACTATTGTATTTTAATTTGAAATTCACATTGACAAACTGCTATTTTACAGGTACTATTTTTCTCAAGCAAATCTGAATCTAGCAGCAGTACGTAGGAGTGCCTTATTTCAAACTGTGTAGTTAAAATGGCCCCTCTGAGGTCGTTGCTAAAGGGTACTTTGCTTATACATTGCACTAAAGATCGTTTCTTGTAAACACAGACGGATCAAAGTATTTGCCTTTCGTCAGTGATTACCAGGATGGTGAATGACATTTGCCTGATGGCAAACAGTTTGAAATTAATTTTGCCTTTCATGACTTACTGAAAGTAGTTTTCAAATTAGTATGAATTCTTCTTTGCACAGGTGAGAAGGAGCGTCTGTTTCCTGTGCTTTCAGAGCAGCAGTGCCTATGATAGTAGCAGTGTTACCTCTTTAAGGCTTATACCTTACTTAAATGGCAGGCACGTGGTGGGTCCCTTACGTGTATTATTTCAGTTCATCTTTGTGAGTAACTCTATGCAGCTAGGACTCTTATCCCTATTTGTAGATAAGGAAGTTACCTGCAGATAATTTTACAGATAATCACTCAGCTCTGATGCCTAATTACATTCTCCATGTTAAAGCAATCCGTGGAAGTTAACATGTACTCACTTAACCATGTATGGTTCTGGGGTCAACCCTGTCCCTCTGCTCTTCTTATGTACTTCTCACTTGATACTCTAATGTGTACTCTTGGCTTTCGGTCTATCTATGAACTGGAAAACTTCCTCTTTGACATAGCTGAAAAGATGTCTAAGACATCTTGTTTTTGGTTTTGTTTGTTATAGCTACTTTAAATATAGCGGGATCAAAGCTTAATTTGTATCTGCCCTGAGCCTTTCATCCCTACCCAGTAACGTATTCCTCCTTTAATGTTCTAGTGAGGACAGGCATCCCCTCACTCCCTGAAGCCTAATACCTGGGAGCCTTCCATGACTCCTCCCCTCACATCTGCACGTCTAGTCAGTCGGAAAGTGGTGCCACATCTACTTCTTAGCATCACTTGAGTGCATCCACTCCTTTCATTCCATTATCTTCTTCAGGCTCTCATTACCTCTCAGTTACCTCTCATTACCGCTAATGTCACAACTTGTAAACAGTTGTCTTACATCCAGCCTTGCTTTTCTCCATTCCATTGTCCACTCTCTTAATAAAAATGTGTAAGTATGAGCACGTTACTTCTGCTTAAAACTCTTTAAGTGAGGGCGCCTGGGTGGCTCAGTGGGTTAAGCCTCTGCCTTCGGCTCAGGTCATGATCCCAGGGTCCTGGGATCGAGTCCCGCATCGGCCTCTCTGCTCTGCGGGGGGCCTGCTTCCTCCTCTCTCTCTGCCTACCTGTGATCTCTGTCTGTCAAATAAATAAATAAAATCTTAAAAAAAAAAAAAAAACCTATTTAAGTGAGTTGCCATTGTTCTCAGGATAAAGGCCCAAACTCCTTAATTAGATTTATCAGGACCTTCTTAGTCTAGCTTCTTTGTGCTGCTCTAGCTTTAACCTCTTCTCTTGTTTACGTGGGCACTTACACTCATGTTGCCACATACTGAACTTTGTATTTTTTCTAAAGTGCCATGCTGTCTTTCATTTGATTCTTAGTTCACATGGGTCCCTCTGTCTACAGTACTTCTACCCCACCCTAAAGCAGTTCATCCACCCTCTCCTCCTGCACAGCCATGAAGTTCAGTGGTAAAACCTCAGTACCTGACGGGGGCGGTTTTCCTTTCCATAATATCGGTCACACTTAATGTTTAATGTCTCTCTTCCTTGCTAGGCGGTTAAGTTGTATAAAGCAGAGACCTCTGTTCCACCTTGTTTTCAGCACCTGACATAATTCCCAGCACCTAGAAGATAGTCAGAAGAGCTTATGAACAAATAAGAGATATGGTCTCTACTTTTTTTTTTTAAGATTTTATTTATTTATTAGAGAGAGAGAGAGAGCGAGCACAGGCAGACAGAGAGGCAGGCAGAGGCAGAGGGAGAAGCAGGCTCCCCGCCGAGCAAGGAGCCCGATGCGGGACTCGATCCCAGGACGGCGGGATCAGGACCCGAGCCGAAGGCAGTTGCTTAACCAACGGAGCCACCCAGGCGTCCCATGGTCTCTACTTTTAACAAGTTCAGGATCTAGTGGGAGCGAGAGTATGGTAAAGAAAGAACCTCAGGTTATAGCATATGTGCTCTGATAAAATGTTGTGGGATCACAGAGGCATGAGTGATAAACTTTACTTAAGGGAGCATTTTCCCTGTATAGCTTAATACTATTAAAGAAACTGACTTAGAAAGAAAAGAAGGGAATTGTGCTGAGCGGTGAAATTGATCTGGTTGCATTTGCCTTATTTTTTGCTTGCTAGTTAGCCAGGAATTTTACAGTAGACTTGTAACATTCTGAGGTTATCAGATCTCAAGACCTTCAGAAATTCTAAGCTAGATGCAGAGCTGCCATGTACACTAAGCCAGCCATGTTCACTAAGTTGACCCACCCTTAAGTCAGCTAAAGAAAATTTGATGCTGACCCCTTCATGTTCCCCATTTCAAATCATGTATTTTTATCTTCAAATTCTAATCATTGGAATTGACAGTATTAAATCCATGGATGCCAGAATGCTATTCACGTTTAGAGTTTTTTCTTATCTTTTCAGCTCTGACTGCCATCGAAGGCACAGCCCACGGGGAGCCCTGCCACTTCCCTTTTCTGTTCCTGGATAAGGAATATGACGAATGTACATCAGATGGGAGAGAAGATGGCAGATTGTGGTGTGCTACAACCTATGACTACAAGGCAGATGAAAAGTGGGGCTTTTGTGAAAGTAAGTATTGCCCAGTAGGAGGCACATCCACATTGTTTTATGTCTCAGACAACATTTTTAAGGCCTTTTTTCTAGTCCTCCTTTCCCCACCTTGGTCAGAAGTG
>ML104019.1:0-31951 GCA_003697995.1 Taxidea taxus jeffersonii | reverse complement strand
AGAATATGTATACTGTTCAGAATTCAAAATGACATAAAACAAAAGGAATTCTTGTCAGGGGTCTTTTTGGTTTTGCTTTGTAATTATCTTGCAGACAAACACTAGAATTTAGGAATTTGGAAAGAACATTAAGTTGGAAAGAACATTAAGTCAAGTTAACATTTTACATCTCTTCATTTCAACTGACTTTTGTTATAGTCTGCAAAGATTTTAAAAGAAAATTGCAATGATTATTTATTGGGTATTAGAGTATTATAATTCTTTCTCATTCTTAGACTATTCTAAAATATTGGAATAGCAGAACTGGTACCTTTGTAAAAAACAAAAAGTAGCCCAGAATGTTTTCTACATATATAAGTAACATAGCTTAGTGCAAATCAAGTATCAGAGAGATTCTATAGAGTAAGGAAATTATTTATTCTGCATTTGAATAGATTTTGTAAAGCAAAAAACAACAAAAATTTTTTTTTAAGTTTTTTTTTTTTTAATTTAAGTAATCTCTACACCCAGAGTGAGGTTCAGGCTCACGACCCCAAGATCAAGAGTCACATGCTCTTCCAACTGAGCCAGCAGGTGCCCCAGATTCTATAAAAATTTTAATGCCAGTTCCAAAATATTGCTAATTTGTTTGTCTTTTTTAATTGCTTATGTTTAAAGAGCATATCGGTATCTTCAAAAGGCAGCAGGCATGAATCATACCAAGGCCTTGGAGAGAGTGTCATATGCTCTTTTGTTCGGCGATTACCTGACACAGAATATCCAGGCAGCTAAAGAGATGTTTGAAAAACTGACGGAGGAAGGCTCTCCTAAGGGACAAACTGTAAGTGTACTTTCACTGCAGAATCTCTTGGCACATAGCACTTGCTTATTTTCACAGCAGTTTATGCTTTATACTCTGCCTTCACTGAACAAGTAAGGCTGGAAGGTAAAACACCTTTAGATGCTAATCCTGTGGCAGATCATTTTACCAGTCTTGGACAGTCTTCTTCCTCGGGGTGAGAACACTTGTGGTCACCCAAGGGATTTCTGCAGCGGCATCTTACCACCGTTATATTTGTAGTTTTCCAAATTAAATCTGTACAGAACGAAACATAAAGGTAATTATTTTTTTATCTGAAATCACTCCCCATCGCCTTTTTTCCAAAGTTCAGATGTTCCAGCTTTTGGTAATCTTCGTGTTTTGTTTTTTTTTAAAGATATATACAGAAGCAGTACAAAAAACAAAAACAAAAACTGAGAAATCATCATATCTGTACCACCCAGACCTGAACATTGATAACATGTTAATGCATGCACACCCTTCTTGATCTTTCTCTTTGTGTAACTTTGTGTAATACACGTGAACTTACTACAATGAGATGTCACTGTCTACCGTTCCCTTCCTTGCTCTTTTGATAAGTAGCCCCCACCGTTCCCATCCAGTAAATGGAACACCCAGACAGTCTTCATAGGGCAGTGAACCAAAACATTTCCTTTATCCCTGTTTTTGTCCTAAGCAGTATCCAGTCCAGGACGACATCTTCTGTTCGGTTGTTAATGAATGTTAGCAGAGTCCCTGCCTTCCTTTCTTGTCTGTGTTCACATAGGACCAGTTGTTCTGCAGAATGGCCTTCTTCAGTTTGTCTGTTTGTTTCTTCCTTTTGGCCTTTATGTTTGTCTTCATCATCTCTATTTCCCATAGAGGATGTCAGAGCTAAAGGCTGATGAACTCAAAAGTCAAGTATTTTTGGCCAAGCGTGCCTCATAGGGGGGATGTTCTGTATCCCATGTCACATCACACCATTTGGTAAATAATCTCTGCTTGATTTCTCATGGGTAATAGTAAGATTGACACTTGGATTAAGGAGGCCACCACATTGATTTTAAGTGCTCTCAGTAATTCAGGCTTATTGGAGGTGTGGATTTGCTTAAATGTAAAGTTTCTAGTCACGGTTAGCAGAAGTCTGTTTTCAGACTATTTAAATAATAACAGAAATCGTGACCATTGTTTTCTGTAGGTCTGAATATCTACCCGCCCTGCAACTCTCACACAGTTCTGGTTTAATTTATAAACAAGTTATATCTTAATTACTCCCTGTTTGTTTTCAAAGATTTTTTTCCCTTCTTTGTATAAGTCAGTTTATCTAAATTCACACATACGTTCTTTATTCTACAGACATATTTGGCTCTGAAGAACGATTGTACTTCTAAAGCTTCTTTCCCCTCTAATAATAGCACCCCACAATGCCACAGTGCTTTATATTGCATACTGCAAAGCACTCTCTCCATGGTGATTAATTCTAGCTGGTATAACAGACACAGCCCCAAAATCACAGTGGCTCAGCACTACAAAGAGGTATTCCTTGTTCACGCCAGGGCCAGGGTTGATGCGGTTCCCTTGCCTGTGTCACTCTCTTCCCAATGCTGACTCAGTTAAGGGTCGCTTCTCCACATAGCTGCACCACCTGAAACGTGGGGAGCCCTCCTGAAGGGAGAAGAGAGGGCTGGAGGATTTTCTGGAAAGTTTTTAATGGCCGGGCCTAAAAATATCTTGCATCTCTCTTTGCCGCATCCTAGACACATGGCCTTACCCAAGTGCAAGGGCGGTGGGAGCTGGGAAATATAGAAGAGCTCATGGATTTTGATGAACACTGGAACATGACACATCTGCCTTTCTGACTTTAGCTTTTACTTTCATGGTCCTCAGTGGGCAAAGGTAGAACCTTATCAATGCATTGTTTGGTCAGTTGGAGTTTTTTTGTTTTGGGGGTTTTTGTAATGAAAAATTGTGTGTGCTTCCGCATTGTAAAGTGACAGGTTTCTCTGTTACCCCTTCAACATGACCCTAGCCACCCTTTTTTATTCCTAGGATGTTTATTTTGGTAGCTTCTTACTGTTTTCATTGTGTATTCTCCTTTGATAGGTAATGTGTCAGTGTGATGATATAGGGGTTGTTAGGTTCTCATAATAGCTGTTGATCAAGATTAAAGTAAAAGCCATGTTTGTGTTTAGCTTTGGTTTTGTAATATTTTATTAAGCTGTCCTTAATCTTCAAGCTAAACTTAGTGATTTGTTTAGTTGTATTTCATTGTGTAATTTGCAAAACCTTGAATGCATTTTTGAGGCTCTTTAATTAACCATAGTTGTACATACTTGGACTGTTCAAGTCTTTCAGGATCTAAAGATTCTTGCTGGTTTTCATCGTTCATAAAACTATATGGGTAGGGACGCCTGGGTGGCTCAGTTGGTTAAGCGGCTGCCTTCGGCTCAGGTCATGATCCCAGTGTCCTGGGATCGAGTCCCACATCCGGCTCCTTGCTCAGCAGGGAGCCCACTTCTCTCTCTGCCTCTGTCTGCCTCTCTGTCTGCCTGTGCTCGCTCTCTCTCTCTCTCTCTAATAAATAAATAAAATCTTTAAAAAAATTAAAAAAAAAAACTATATGGGTAAACTATCACTAGGGAAGAATTCTTACTTTTATCATTTTATTTCAGGCTCTTGGCTTTCTCTATGCCTCTGGACTTGGTGTTAATTCAAGTCAGGCAAAGGTAATATTATTAAAGCTTTATTGTATACTACCATTTGAATTGGGTCAGTGTATGCGTGTGTTCAGTTAAGGATATTTTTGTTCTTTCCCAGGCCCTTGTATATTATACTTTTGGAGCTCTTGGGGGCAACCTAATAGCACATATGGTTTTGGTAAGTAAGACTTTAGTAACATTGAGGAGCAGAATTTTTTGTTCATGAGGGGCCACAGCTTTTCTAGCTTTCATAAATGAGATGTACTTATATTCATTAAGATCAAATATTCAGTTGAACATTCTTCAAATTCTTGTTAATGGGTACAATATTTTCATCTACACATGGATGAAAATTGGCACAGTCCACAATTTTTCTTTGATATGATGACTTTGGCTGATTGCCATTGTGATAAATGGCTCTCTTTTATTTTCTATAAATTGGAATATTTGTCAAAATCATTTCTTCAGTTGAGTTATCAGAGATTTTACATTTAAATTTATTTTACATTGAAAATTGATTTATGTTTTACGTTTGAATTTACACAAGTAAGGAGATCATTACAGGAATCAGCTAGAAAAGCACTTAACCCACCCTGGTGTTGGAAGGAGAGGTTAAAGGAGATATTTCTGAGCAAAGAAGTAACTAAAGTAATTCTTGAGGGATAAATAGCAGTGAATGAATAGAACTGGAAGGGCATTCAGACAGCAGGAGCAATATATGCAGAGGGACAGTGATGAGGAAATGTGTGCTTGCAAGAAAATACAGGCTGTTTAGTGTGGCTGGAGAGTAGAACGTCAGGAAATTCATCAAGAGTCATGTAAATAGGCTGTACATCATGCCAAGGAACTTGGATCTCATCTATGACAGACATAAACTGCTGAAGTAGTTTAAGCCAGTGAAAAACAAGGATGTTGCTCCAACTTTCTGAAATAGCCCTCACTAATTTTGAAGTTTTCTTCAAAAACTTTTTGACTTTTTTTTTATATGGCATATATTTTTATTTTTATTTTTATAAGTATATTTTCATATGGCAAAAGTATGTTAAATATTTCTGACCTATATCTTTTTTTTATTTACCAATCTTCTTAAATAGTGGCTACAGAATAAGAACATTAAATATTATACACATTATTATACAATAGTGCCCAAAGGATTGTTAAAGTTTGTAAAGTTACTTGAGTCTGTTTTGAATGACTCAAGAGAGCTCTACTTTTTTTTCTCCCCCTTTTCTTTATACTTAGCCATCTTCCTCCTCAGGCTGAAACCATTTTTTGCTCATGTTACTGTGCCTGCTCCTAGAGTCTCTCACCTTCCCTATTTTAGTAACTTGTTGCTTCTTTGCTGGTTTGGTAGATCAACCCATTTTTGTTAAAATCAGGTTTACAATAAGATTAGCATGTGTTCTAAGCAAGAACCTGGGTAATTTTCTCTTACACATGAGATGCACATACTTCATCCATAAAGTTCACAGCATCTGCTCTGATTTCTGTGGGAACTTCATTACTTCCTAGTTCTTAGCTATATTCTGGTTTTTGGAGTTGCCGAATAAATTACCTCAGAACCTAAAACAGGATAAATGAGGTAGTAATGTACTGGGATCAAGGGACTGCAGAAGAACGTTCTGAGCACGGGTGGCTTTATTCATTCCAACAAGAATGCCAGTGAAGAGTGTGAGCCTGCAGTCTTCTCACTAGAGCTTATATCTTACAGGGTTATCGGTACTGGGCTGGCATCGGAGTCCTCCAGAGCTGTGAATCGGCACTGACTCACTATCGTCTTGTTGCCAATCATGGTATCTTTTTTTTTTTTTTTTTTTTGCCTTTCACCTTATCAAAAGAAACAAAAAACAGAATGGAATTAACTTCAAATACATCTGCTTTTGTTGTACTACTTGAAATAATCATGATCGATTCTCTTACGTGGAATGATCTTTACACTAGTTGACTAAGATCTCCTTTGTGTGTGTGTGCCTGCGTGCTTTGGATACTACTTATTTAATATTTTGTGGAAAAGACTTACTGTTTTGTAATCTATAGATTACTGTTAGCATAGTGTCTGTCAGTGTTGGGCAGCTGAAATTCTACTGTGGAACAATCCTTCTGACCTTCCTCCATGTTATTACTTCGTCCCCCTGTTTCAGTGGCTAGTGATATCTCGCTGACAGGAGGCTCAGTAGTACAGAGAATACGGCTGCCTGATGAGGTGGAAAATCCAGGAATGAATAGTGGAATGCTGGAAGAAGATTTGATTCAATACTACCAGTTCCTAGCAGAAAAAGGTGATGTACAAGCACAGGTATGTGTTTAAACATCTCATGGCATATGTCACCGTATTATATTTTACAGTCTTGGGGCAAGCACTTACATCCATAAAAACATTTCCATTGCTCTGAGCCATTATTAACTACATGTTAGAATCACCTGAGTAGTATTATTTTTGAAAATACCAAGAGTCTCAGACTGTCAAGACATTCCCACTTAGATTCATCTAGGATGTAGCTTAGGCATTGATAGTTCATAGAAGCTGGCCAGGCAGTTGCACCATGGTTGGAAACTGCTGTTTGAACAGAACAGTGTCTTACTCATGATGAAGGCTCTTATTGGAGTCACCAAGGATGAAAACTGCCACTCAAAAAAAGTCTTTGAAAAGTTTTGAAATTTCAGATGCCCTTCAGAGCCATTTACTGTTCATGTTTCTTTTGTTCATCTTAGACCATTAATTTCCTCAAGATCAAGGACAGAAATAGTCTTGTTCCATGTAAATTGAATGGTGTATCATCCATCAAAGTACCGTGGATAATTTTTTACTTCATGGGTTGATAATCCTGATATAAAAAGGAGGACTCCCTTTTTTTCTGTGCAGTTTGTAAGTCTTTTCTGGTTTAGATATATAGAGAGATGATGCTTTCTGAGAACAATGGATTTTAAAACTTAACAGAAGGGAACCCTGTGCTTTAAAAAAAAAACTGTAGTGAAAGATACAAATTTTAGCTCATGGAAATTATAATACAATTATCTTGTCTAATTAAATATCTTTCTTTTATATCAGAGGCCAGTTAAAATTCAAAACCATCTAAATGCCCCAAAATAGGGAATTATTTAGCTCAACTGTGACACTTCCATGTAGTGGAATTTTATGCAACCATTAAAAATTATGTAGAATACTAATTACTGTAGAAAGCTGACTTCAGTGTATTCAGTGGAAAATTCAAGCTAAAAAAATCCATGTGTGGTATAGTATGTAATTCTGTTCTTTTTACTACTGGAATTACAGCCTTAATTCAGAAAAGTACATAAATCTGAAGCATACAGCCCCCTGATTGATCACCAAGTGAGCCTCCTGTGAAGAACAGCTAGCATCCCAGCAGCCCTCTCCCCCCATGGGTTGCCCACTGAGCTGACTTCTAACACTATGGATCAGTTTGGCTTGGTTTTGAATTTTATGTTTAAAAAAAAAAATCATACAGCCTTTTTTGGTATCAGCTTCTTTTGCTCAGCATTATGTTTATGAAATTAATCCATGTGTTTTCATGTAGCTGAAATTCATTAAGTTACATTGCCCCATAGTATTTCATTATATAAAAATCCTACAACCCATTTTACTCTTCCCAGATTTGGGTGATTGCAAATAATGCCCTGTTCATATTCTCTTGCATGCCTTGTGCATCAGTATTGTGTTAAACTTCTGTAATTTTATAGATCTTTGTATGTGGTTTAATACATTTTCTTGCTGTCATAGTTTTTATTACATTTAGCTCTAATTTTCATTGTGACTTCTTCTGACCCATGTGTAATTTTAGAAGTGAATTGCTTAGTTTTCATATAAAAGGAAGATTTATGACTTAAACCTTTCTGTTGATTTCTAGCTTAATATAGTGGTCAGAATATGCTCTGTACGGGGTGCCTGGGTGACACAGTCAGTTAAGCATCTAACTCCTGGTTTGGGCTCAGGTTGTGAGATGGAGTGCCATGTCAGGCTCCACGCCCATTTTGGAGTCTGCTTAAGATTCTCTCTCCCTAGGGAGCCTGGGTGGCTCAGTCAGTTAAGTGTCTGCTTTTGGCTCAGTGCATGATCCCTGGGTCCTGGCTCCTTGCTCAGTGGGGAGCCTGCTTCTAAATTTAAATTAAAAAAGAAGAAGAAGAATATGCCATGTATGATTTTATTTGTTTTGGATTTGCTGAGACTTGCTGTATGGTCCATTGTTTGGGCAAATATTGTGTACCAAAGAGAATGTAAATTTTACAGTCTTTGGTTGTAGCATTCTTTCTGTATCAGTTGAGTTATGTTTCTTAGTCCTGTTGTTCTGATCTTGTGAATCCTTACTAAATGTGGCTGCTTTTTCTATCCAGCAATGAGACAGAATTGTTAAATTGCCCACTTTGGTGTGGATTTGTCTCTTGTCTTCTATTTCTGTCAATTTTGATTTATGTATTTTAGGCCATGTGGAGTGCATATAGACTTAATACTGGTATCTTTTTGTTAAACTAGCCTGTATATCATGAAATGTCCTCTTTTATCTCCAGAAATGTTTTTTTGCTTTAAATTGTACTTTGTCTGATACTAGCTAGCTATACCACTTTCTTTTGGTTAATATTCATATGGAGGATCTTTTCTATCTTTTGTATTCAACCTCTTATGTTTAAGGTATGTCTCTTAGAAGCATATCGGACTATTATTTTTTTAATCCATTCTGACAGTCTTTTAATTAAAAGTAATGAATAATATGTTTGTGTTTACATTTTCTGTATTGCTTGCTTTCTTTTATTTTGCTCTTCCATGCTGCTTCATATCTCTTTTCTTACATTCTCTTGGTTTCAATGTTTTTGCTATTGTACCTCCTCCCCTCTCCTAAGGTGATAGTTGGACTTTGTTTTACTACTCTTTTATCAAAGTCTGGTATAAATGAACACTTTTGCCATTTCTTGGACAGTGCACACTTTAGACTACTCTCTATGGTTTTAATTCTACATATTTTTGAATCACATAAGATACTTAGGTAGAATGCATATAATTTAGATACATTCGTAAGTTTAACTTCCCATTGCTCTTTATTTCTTACTGTATCTTCAGGCTTCCCAGGATAATTTGCCCTCCTCCTACAAAACATCCTTTAGTATTCCCTTCAGAGTGGGTTCACTGGTGACAAATTCAGTTTTAGTTTGCCTGAAATCGCCTTCATTTCATCTTTATTTCAAAAAGATACCTTGTAATTAAAAGCAGGCATTTTCAGTTTTTAAAAAATGTAGGTTACAGTAGAGTGATATCTTCAGGAGTTAAGACTAAGTCTTCACTTTTTTGAATTCTAAAGAGAAACCTTTTTATGACCAAATGTTTTCTTATTGGTCGAATTTAATGACACATCAGTTGCTTCCATTTACTTTGCTCATTTTTGTTAATTTTCAGGTTGGTCTGGGGCAACTGCATCTGCATGGAGGGCGTGGAGTAGAACAAAATCATCAGGTAACTTTCTTGTTCCCAGGGCTTTGTACTTCACATTGTAGAAGGAAACGATGCTCTAGATATATTTCTTATCAATGACAATATCAAATTTGTTACTTAGACAGTCATCACAAATGATCTTTCAAGATCCAAGATCCCTGAAAAAACTGAAGACTAAAAATGTGATTATTGGGGCATCTGGGTGGCTCAGTGGGTTAAGCCTCTGCCTTTGGCTCAGGTCATGATCTCAGGGTCCTGGGATCAAGCCCCACATCTGGCTCTCTGCTCAACAGGGAGCCTGCTTCCCCCTCTCTCTCTGCCCACCGCTCTGCCTACTTGTGGTCTCTCTCTCTCTCTCTCTCTGTCAAATAAATAAAATCATAAAATTAATCAATTAATCAATTAATTAAAATGCGATTATACCTCATAGTGGTGGGAAGGGTTTTTAAAATTCTGAAATCTAGTTCTCAATATTGCCAAATACATACACAGTAACTTGGTTTCCTGTAGGTACGTAGTAGAAGTATGTCTTAAAATTTCTTTTTTCTTTTTTTTAAAGATTTTTATTTATTTATTTATTAGAGAGAGAGAGAGAGCTCAGGCAGACAGAGTGGTAGGCAGAGGCAGAGGGAGAAGCAGGCTCCCTGCTGAGCAAGGAGCCCGATGTGGGACTCGATCCCAGGGTGCTGGGATCATGACCTGAGCCGAAGGCAGCCGCTTAACCAACTGAGCCACCCAGGCGGCCCTGTCTTAAAATTTCTATTAGAAAATATTTCAGGGGTACCTGGGTGGCTGCTTAGTCAGTTAAGCATCTGACTTCGGCTCAGGTCATGATCCCAAGGTCCTGGGATTGAGTACTGCATTGAGCTTCGTGCTCCGCGGGGAGCCTGCTCCTCCCTCTCTCTCTCTCTCTCTCTGTCTCATGAATAAATCAATAAAATCTTTGAAAAAGAAAATATTCCATAATACTAAGGAAAATCATTGTGGAGTTTGTGAGAAATTAGGAGTATACAACTAATAACAATCAGATCTGTACACAGCTTTTGTGCGCTTTATGCCCTAAATCTTGCTCAGCTCTTCACTTGTATCCCTTGGTACAACTGCCACTTGTGTGAGTCATCTCCTGCTTGCATTTCAAAGGCAGTAGCCTATGTTTGTAAACCACACACCTGATCCTGTGGTTCTCTTGCTTTAAACTCTTGAGTGGTCCTGGGCGCCTGGGTGGCTCAGTTGTTAAGCGTCTGCCTTCGACTCAGGCCGGGGTCCTGGGATTGAGTCCCACATCAGGCTTCCGGCTCCACAGGAAGCCTGCTTCTCCCTCTCCCATCCCCCTGCTTGTGTTCCTTCTCTCACTGGGTCTCTGTCATTCATAAATCAATCAATCTGTAAATCTTTTAAAAAAATAACTAACTCTTGAGTGGTCCGTAATTGCCAGTCGCTTGAAAACCAAAACCTTTATTTAACATGATTTCCAGGATTTGTACCAGTCTCTGTTTACCTCACCCAGCCCCTTGCTTTCTGAGTCACAAGCACATGGACCTTTTCTTAGGTCTTTGAAAATGTGAAGAAACTACCTCAGGATTTCTGGAATGCTAGTCCTTCTGTCTAGAGTGAATATTATCCCACCTCCTTTCTTTACCTAGCTAATTCCTACTCATCTTCCAGAGTCCAACTCCAATATCTCTTCCCCTAATGTTTCTCTAGACTCCTAGCCCCACTCCAGAATAGGTCATGTACCATAGTTACGATTTCCAAAAATCTGTATTTGTGGCCATTAGCCATTGCAAATTTGCTAATTATGTAATTAAGGTTTTTCCTTTGCTTTCCTTTCCTTTTCTGTAACTTACGTTACAGAAGAGCACAGACTTTGCCACTTCATTCCCAGCACCTGACAATGCCTAGCACATGATGAGTTATTGGTAAATGTTTGTCAGACTAATAAAACTTATTCTGCCATAACAGTTAAATATTCTAATTAAGGTTCTTTCATTTCCATATCCCATCAACTTTAAGAAGTAGATGATAACAAAATACACTTATCACTTAAAACTAAAGCAAATATGCATAGTTTGTTTTAAGTCAGGGGGCATTTTGACTGCTTTCATTGTCTTTAGGTCATTCAAATGTATGTCATTAGGCCAGATGAACTGGCTAATAAAAATGTCAGGTGAGAGAACAATCTGCTGCATGCCTTTTATACAAGTTTGGGATATCCTTGTTATGTGCTGCCTACTTGCAAAACACCTACACAACAATACATTTTTTCACCAGCTTCTCAGAAGGATAAAAGGAGTTCCCAGTACAGAACTGCATTAATTCATTAATAGTTTGTATGCCTTCTATGTGCCTGTTCCCTGCTAGGCATTCAGAATACAATGCTAGATAAAATAGCTTTGGTCTTTTTGTCTTTGCAGAGCTTCAAGTTTAATAGAAATAGAATATTAGATATTTTTTTAAATGATCACACCAGCAAACATGTAATAAATTATGATTGTTGTTACTCAGGAGAATGAAAGGGTCCAGTAGGAGGTTAGTAAGCGGGAGGTAGCAGGTCCTGAGGCAGGAAGGACCAGAGTGCAGAGAGCAAGCTGAACAGTACTGAAGTAAGCAGTGTCTGTTCATGCCAGTATTACCCCCTGCAAAATGTCAAGGGCCTGTAAGGACCAGCATGTTAAGTGTTTTGAACTGTTGCTTTCTGTGACTGAAGACTAAAGGCAAGGAGACCAAGGAGGGGAGTTCCAGAAGTTCAGGTGTGAGATAATGTAGCTTAGCCTAGAATTGTAGTGGAAGACCATAGGTTGATTCAAGAGGAATTGGGTGGTGAAAGTAACAGAATTCAGTGATGGATTGGGCATGAAGAGGGGTGGGTACCTGGAGCAACCAAGAGATGTCATAATGCAATTTAAACTGAGATGCTGCCATATTACAACATTTTTTTAAATGTTCCTGAAATGATTATTTTGGTTAAAAGTGAAAGGCAGATTCTATCAAAACTAATTATTTTAATAAATTCTTTTCTTACAGAGAGCATTTGACTACTTCAATTTAGCAGCTAATGCTGGCAATTCACATGCCATGGCCTTCTTGGGAAAGGTACTGTACCTCCTGTGAACTCTTACATAACAACAAGAGGTGTTTGCATAATAAGCGGATGTTGTAGTTACAATCTACAGTTTTCCAAAAGTAAACTGGAAATAAAATTTCGAATATAAGAATATTGTGTCTTATGGTAAGGTAAGTGCAACTTCCAGGCATTTTCTTAGGTAACGTAAAGAAATAGCATGTCCTCACCGGTATGTTAATTTCCTTTTGAAGTTAGCTATAATGAGGAAATTTTTTCTTTATGCTGTGTGGGCTTTCTTTTTGCTAAGTCTGTCATAATTGCCTGTCTTCCGTGCTGAGTAGAGGCAACTAGAATTTGTTAGAATTTGTCTGTAGGCTTTAGTCATCTTCAGTGTGATGGCCATCACCCAGCTGTCAATGCAGTTCTTTTCTAAGCAAGGAAAACACTCATGTCTAGACACCTAACAAATAGATTCCATATAACATGCTACAGTTTCAGAACTTCTTTTGGCATTATTTTGAAAGCAAATACAGTATAAATCAGTGGATATTTTCATCCATAACTAAATCCTAAGGTTAGGATGCTCAGGCAGAATAAATGTGTCACAAAGATTCTTACAAATAGAAAAATCTTATCAGTATTTGCCACATAATCACAACCAGTTATTCGGGGCCTGAGAACCATACATGCAGACATCCCAACTATTATAGCATCGAAATTGGTATTCCCCATCTATTTTTGTTAAGCCTTTAAGAACTTTCCATTCTAGGGGCGCCTAGGTGGCTCAGTGGGTTAAAGCCTCTGCCTTCGGCTCAGGTCATGATCTCAGAGTCCTGGGATCGAGTTCCACCTTGGGCTCTCTGCTCAGCAGGGAGCCTGCTTCTCCCCCTCTCTCTGCCTGCCTCTCTGCCTGCTCATGATCTCTGCCTGTCAAATAAATAAATAAAATCTTAAAAAAAAAAAAAAAAGCTTTCCATTCTAGCCCTTTCAGTTCTTGTTCTGAATTCCTAATTAACCCTATCTCAAAAAAAGATTTCCATTGCCGTTTTCTAAATGTATACGTGGGTGAAAACAGCCTCGGTCATTCTGTTCTTCTTTCTCTTGGCCCTTTTATCATGTTCCGTACCTGGTATTCTAATCATTTAGTGCTTGAAACCTTTTAAAATAATCTTTCAGTTATTTCTTTTCCTGAACCTAAAACCTAACCTATTTCTTACCCTGAGGGAAGTCGTGGTGGAAGAGAGAGGGAAGTGGGCGTTGTCAATAGCACCCCTTTCTCTCATGTGATCACTGACCCCAAGCAACTCTCCAACCATTTGACTGCCCTGGGATAGAGTGAGAGAAAAGATTCACCTTGAATAAAAGGTTTTCTCCTCCTGAGATTGATCTGTGAACTGATTTTAATATATTCGTGTTTACAGAAAAGTAATAAATTTGTTACAACAAAGAGGATATAATAATATTGTTTACTTTCAAGGTTTTGCTTTTAAGTCTAAAATATCCGATGGGGAATTTTAAACTGTTCCAAGATTTCATGATACTTAACAAAAACCAGAATGAGATGAGATAGAAATACATTATAGGTGAGAGGGGTATAATTTGTAATAAAATTAGGTTCTGTTTTCCAGATGTATTCAGAGGGAAGTGATATTGTACCGCAAAGTAATGAGACAGCTCTTCACTACTTTAAGAAAGCTGCTGACATGGTAAGACCTCATGACTCAGTGTATTGAAATGTGTGCCATATTATTATTGTTTTAATAAATAAGTTTATTATACTGAAGGATTAGTCATAACCAACTCATGCCTGAAATGATTGAAAGCACTTATGTAGATGAGATTAATGGGAATGGACTGACTAGAAAAAAAAATTTCCAATAAAAAGCAATTTATTTGGGGGGGTGCAAATGATTGAATATTAAACCTCTGTTTCAATTTCATTGAGAAGTTTCCTCATTGGAGAAATACTGATTTTAGTAATGCAAATGAGAGTTATTATAATTTCCCCTATTTATATTGCAACTTGAGCTTTAAAACTTACATAACTAGGTACTTTCGATGATCATAAATATAAAACTTTGGCTTTCTTTGCCCCAGAGAAAACTACATATGAATTTTTAAGACTCTGTATGCCTCCAGTGTGTACGTTTATTTCCTCACCGGCTATATATTACTTTAGTTCCAAATGTCAGTTGAGTATTTCCCAAGGGGGTGCTGTGACACTTTTTAAAAGATGCCTCTGTCCGTTGAGTTTAGGCTGAATTTTAGATTTTTGTCTTTCAGGTCTTAAAACAATTGATTATCTTTGTTTTGTGACACTCCGGTAATCTTAAGTATTATCTTTGCCACCTGATCCCAATGTTGCTGTTTTACATGGTGGTTGACTTTACACCATGGCATCTTCCTTCTTTATTGGGGAGGGAGGTTACCAATGAAAAACTACCCAAAAAGTGACCTACTTTTAAATTTAAGAAAAAGAAATAACATTAGTCATGTTTTCTATCAACTCGTGGAACAGGTGGTCATAAGGTAAGTCACCAAAATTTAATTTTAGATAAATGTACTGTTTCCTCTTTTTGAACAAATTACTGAAAGCCTCCCACCCCCCAATCTCTGAAAGTCAGTATTACATTTAGCCTGATGGGAAGGAGAATTTTGAATTGAAAAACGCTAAGACATTTTTTGAATATACTTGTAAATTACTTCTTTGGTAGTTATTTAATCTTCTCTATTTTTTGTTCTTTTTGTTTTGTTTTCTAATGAATCCTTTCACTCTTTTGTCTCTGGTTTGCAGGGCAACCCAGTTGGACAGAGTGGACTTGGAATGGCTTACCTCTACGGAAGAGGAGTTCAAGTTGTAAGTTTTTGGTCTAACATTCTGACTTAAACAAGCAGTCAGCTGGTGAGGTAGGGAAGTACCTATTGAAACAGGAAAAGCTGAAATTTTTCCTGTTCTCTGAGTACCCAGTACCCACCACACTAACTGCCTTCTTCAAATGGCTCTGTCTCTGGCCTTTTGCTGAAGATGTGAAGCTGTCTCTCATGCTGTCTATGCTCTCTACCCTACCTGTGCTTCCATCTCTCCAAGACTTCTCCCTGCCTACTTCTTCACTTGAGCCTAAGAAAATGGTTGTTTCTACCATTTCAAGAGAGAAAATCTTCTGTTCTGTTCTTTCTCTTCTAGCTACTACTTCTCTTCTCTCCAGTCCTTCACTACAAAGCCAGGTTTCTCCACAAAGAATGAACTATATTAGTGACTACCACTCACTCTTTAGCTCTTAGCAGTCAGACTTCTGCCCCATGTAACTGCTCTATGCAGGTCACCAGTAACCTCCCAAATGTCAACTCCTGTTGACTTTTTGATTCTATGTCACTTGAACTCTTTCTGCCCTGGAATTCTGCAAGTTCTCTTGGTTTTCCTAGGCCATTGCTTCTCATTCTTCTGTACTACTTCCTCATGTTGTATGCCCTGAGATTCTCATTGCTGCCCTCTTCTCTGTATGATCTCTCCAAGTAAAATGTATTTAATGGGCCTGGAGTTAAGTTTAGGATTCTAATCTATAGGTGTTCCTTAGCACAGAAAACAGTAGTGTGTTCTCATTTTGATTCCTTCTATCATTTTAGGACATGAAAATTCAGTAGTGATCTTTGTTTTAATTTTTCTCCATGGATAGGTATAATATTTGAAATCTAATAATCATACAGTGTTTGATAAGCTACACAGGGAAAGAATGAATGAGGAGAGAAAAATTTTCCTTATTTAATGTTAGAAAAATTGAGGTTTCAAAAGAATGTGTTGGTTAATAGGAAAGATACGAGTGTTTCTTAAGTCCTGGTCTTGTGTTCCAAGGTTTCTCCAAAGAACCAGAACGAGCATTGTGTAGGCTTTCTGAGAGTGAACATATGGATTGTTCACAGTCTTAAATACATTAACTCCTCTGTGACATAGACTACCATCTGTATATTATAAAAACTTAGAAGGTAGTCTTTTTAATGGCTCTTCGAGAATATCTTGTATGTGTTTTGTTAACTCTTTTTAATGAATGACCCTCCTAACTTCTGAGTAGATCAGCCTTTTGAGTTTTCTCATCATGTGGTCATGTGACCTCTTTTCCTACAGAATTATGATCTCGCACTAAAGTATTTCCAGAAAGCTGCTGAGCAAGGCTGGGTGGATGGGCAACTGCAGCTCGGCTCTATGTACTATAGTAAGTAACATTGGCATCAAACGCTGGATATGCCAAGACCTACATTACTTACTACCCACTAGATGCCACTGTGATATGGAAATGAGAACTGTCCCATTCTGGTTGATGAATATTCTCCCAATTCAGTGATTTGTGCATCTCGTTTCTCATTGTAAATTATGCTAATCTGTATTAATATGCAAATCTGCATTAGTAAGATTCACATCTTTCCTGAGTAAGAATTCTGAATTTCATTTAATTTTACTCATTATGTAAGGCTTCTCTGGTGCTTCAGCTAAATCTTCTTTAAGACTATTTCTGACCTTTCGTGTGATTTTCGTTACAGATGGCATTGGAGTCAAGAGGGATTATAAACAGGCCCTGAAGTATTTTAATTTAGCTTCTCAGGGAGGCCATATCTTGGCTTTCTATAACCTAGCACAGATGCACGCCAGCGGCACAGGTGTGATGCGATCGTGTCACACTGCAGTGGAGGTAAGGGCTTTTCTACACACTCATACACAGGACATCAGTTTTTCCAGGTGGAAAGTCTGTCATTTTAATTCTGGTTTTCTTTGCCATGATTTCGTCTGGAGTAGGAACAGACTCGACCTGTTATTAGCTTTGATACACTGAGGGAAGACTCAGGGCCGGTGTGTCACTGTCATGCTTATTGATCTCATGTGGTTCTCTCCACTAGAATCCTTTTATAAGGACAGGGTGTGTTGTGTGCAGGCTCTCTAGCACCTGGAAAGCATCTGAAAGAGCACCAAAAAGTCTGTGGTGAATGCGTGATAAAGGGGAATGCTGTTGTCTCCCAAAGGGAACGTCTCTTTAGCTCGCTCATAAGTGGCACTTCAGGTTGGCATTTGATGAATGCTTGGCGCAACTTCCAAACCGCCCTGTGCTTCAGTTTCCTTGGTTATGAAATGGGGCGGTTAATAGGACTTACCTCATGGAGTATTCCCCATGACCTCATGGGGGCTTTAAGGCAAATTCTGTACATACTGTACTGAAAGCGAGCACTAGAACAGTGCCTGGCGAGGGTAATGGTATATAATTGTTTACTATTACTTTTATAAGCCTCTTCTGAAGAAAAACCGAAAGCTTCAAATGAAATCCCAGACCTCTGTATGTATTTAATTAAGCTGCCAGAGATTCAGAGGGAGGCTAATAGTCACTTGAAGCCAAAGGTCAAAACTGATTTTCTGTCATATGTTCCTTATTTTGTTACGGGTTTTTCTTCTCCTCTTCTCACAGTTGTTCAAGAACGTATGTGAACGAGGCCGCTGGTCCGAGAGGCTCATGACAGCCTATAACAGCTATAAAGATGGCGACTACAATGCCGCCGTGATCCAGTACCTCCTGCTGGCTGAACAGGGCTACGAGGTGGCGCAGAGCAATGCAGCCTTCATTCTCGATCAGAGTAAGGCTCCCCGCCCTCCCACCTTGGCTTTAGAATACAAAGGCTCACATCCCGTCAACTGTTCATGCTTAAAGCGAAAAGCCACAAAGAAACTTCTTGATTGTTGTAAATAGACAGGAACAACACACGTGCTTGAGTAATTTCCCTCAGCTTCCGAGGCCAGCTGAGTTAGTTTTATATGTTAGAGTTGACAGTAGAAATCGATTTGCCATTCATCACAGAGTTAACTGCTTCCGGTAAATCCATCTTTCAAAGTACAGCAGATATAACAACATTGTTTTTCCAGCGATACATAGGTCCTTAGAAGCGGCTCAGTAGTTCGTCTCCTTATTAGTTCTGTGGATACAACATGCTGCAGGAAATGATGCGTCCTGGGTAGAGGTAGTGAATCATGTGAACTCCGTATTTTATTCTAACACTGGTTTGATGTCAATACAGTGATTTTTTTCATTTAATCTTTGCCATATCCCAATTCTTATTTAAGTTCCCATATCCCAATTCTTTTTTTTTTTTTTAAGATTTTATTTATTTATTTGTCAGACAGAGAGAGAGAGCACAGGAGCGAGCACAGGCAGACAGAGAGGCAGGCAGAGGCAGAGGGAGAAGCAGGCTCGCTGCCGAGCAAGGAGCCCGATGTGGGACTCCATCCCAGGACGCTGGGATCATGACCTGAGCCGAAGGCAGCCGCTTAACCAACTGAGCCACCCAGGCGTCCCCCCATATCCCAATTCTTATTAAGTTCCCATATCCCAATTCTCATTTACACTCTGGCTTGTAAATGAGGCCTACAAGTCCAGTGCCTGTCCTTCTTAAGTGCCTGATTTGTATTTATGTCATCTGCCCCATAGGGGAAGCCACCATTGTGGGGGAGAACGAGACTTACCCCAGAGCCCTGCTGCACTGGAACAGGGCTGCCTCACAAGGTAAGTGGCCACTCCGCTCTGGGGAAGCACTTCCCCCGAGGACCCTTCTTCACGGTCTCCACTTCGCTTTATCTCCTGCAAAAAAACTGAGTAACGTCATTCATCGACTTGAAATTAAGCAGACAGACCCACTGTTGCTTACGTTGTTTGTATCATGAGTTAGTTATTCTTAAAACGGAAGTTCTAGTGCCCGGGTTCCTAAATTGAACTGTGAGGTCTTTGTACTGGACATTTATATCATGTTATGGCTTACTCTTTGGTTTTTAGTTTGAGGCCAGGGTGCTGTGTAAAATGAGAATTGAGTAGAATGTATAATAAAATACTAGTCTAAAACCCCAAAAGATTGTAACCTTTCCCCTTTTTATTGTTTGAATATTTCTTCTGCATACTCCTTTCAACATCGCCTGGTCGTCCCTTCTTCACACCTGAACAGTGGGCCAGTTGAACTACTTTGCAGTGTAAAGGGCATGATAGATGAGAACATGCTCATCTGAAGAATATTATCGTGAAATAGGGATTACCACCCGGCTTGTGTTACCTCTTGCTGAATATTAGAAAGCCTTCTTCAGAATAGCAACACCTCTGGTTTAAGTCTTTATTGAATTTATAGCTTGGCTGAAGGATTAGTTATAAAGTTCATGTGCTACAAATTAAGTCTGTTTTATGCAAACATGTTAATAGGAAGAGAAATAACAGTTTGTCTGTTTAAAACACACTTCATTTATTAGCAGTTTTGCATTTAATTTTTGTTTAAGGCTATACCGTGGCTAGAATTAAGCTTGGAGACTACCATTTCTATGGCTTTGGCACTGATGTAGACTACGAGACTGCATTTATTCATTATCGTCTAGCCTCCGAGCAGCAGCACAGTGCACAAGCTATGTTTAACCTGGGATATATGCATGAGAAAGGATTAGGCATTAAGCAGGTGAGTGTGGTTTCAAAACAAATGTTTGAATGGTGTAATTGTGATTTGGGGGAATCGTCTGCATTTTTGTAGAAAATAGGCTTTCTTTGGAATGTGCTCAGATTTTAGGTTCTAAGTTATGAGACAGTTTTATAGTATTTCAGAAGCCCATCTCTCGTCATCAAACACACACTGCTGTGTTTAGGATAGTAAGCCAAAAATAGACTGATTAAAACAGAAATACAGTGCTGCCTCCATCAGTAACTCCTCATTTGAGAAACCATCTATCCATATTCAACCATATTCTATTGTTTCTCAATTATTTTGAAATAAATTAAGACATTTGCTACTGATTAATGTATTTCTGAGTCTTCTGTCTTTCTAATATAGTCTGACATCCTTTAGACTCATTCTTAAAGTTTTTGCCTTTATGCCTTTAAGAGGATTTTGGAAAATTGTGTGTTCTCCTGCACATTTTTAATTTGACATCAAAAATTTTCATCATAAGCTCCAAAGGGTCTAACTTCTAGCTATGTGAAACACCAACACTTTTTTAAAAAAATGACTAAATTACTCTAAATACCAAAATTTTAATATCTTCATTATTGATTTTTTTAAATACACAGCAAACTTATTAAATGAAAATGACATCTTTGGCTTTTCTTCCTGAATTCATACTTTCCATCCATTTTTCCCATAGCATCACATACTAGTAATGTTTTTAATGCTTACATATTTTACTGATCACTCAAGCATACTTATCCAAAACAAAGTATGTTGAACTCAGACTTTAAATTTTATTTCCTATGATCATAGGCTTAAGTGTTAAGAAAAATTCACGAGATATTATTAGTCACAGTTTATCAATTATCAATTATCAATACAGTATTTATAGTTAATTTTCAATACAGTATTGAGTAAATCAACATAATACTATAAATTTCACAAAAATTTTACTTTTGTGGTAATTACTGAACTTGTATCTTTTGATGAGATGAATGGAGCCTCTTTTAAAAATTAGCTTAAGCATTATTGAGTAGATTTAGCATTAATTTCATTTTTCATTTTTATAAATACATGCCTGGAATCTTGTTCACATATATAAATATATGCAAATGGGAGGAATCTTATAGCAAGGTCACTTAATTCTTTGAACTGCTTTAGAGTTAGATGCTGTCCTCTTTCGAGGAGGCTTAAATAACACGATTTCTCACAGTTCTGGGGGCGGAGAAGTTGCAGTGTGGGGTGGCAGCAGATTAGGTGCCTGGGGTGGCGCTGCTTCTTGGGCCAAAGACCCCTGTCTTCTGGCTTTTGTCCTTATCTGAGGAGAGAGCAGGAAAGCGGAAAGCGGCAGCAAGCACTTAAAGATTCTTTGAAGGATGCTAATCCCATCTATGAGAGCTTTGAAGGATGCTAATCCCATCTGTGAGAGTTCTGCCCTCATTGCCTCATCTAATCTTGATAATGTGTCTGAGACCTCACCTCCTAATCCCAACTATCACACGAGGGAGTAGGGGTTCCACATAGAAATTTAGGGGGGGACACAAACATTTATTCTGTAGCATATGCTGGAAATCAGAATGATCTGTCATTAAGATTATTTTCAGTGATCTAGCACTGACAACTTGGTTAGGTCCCCCTTCAATCTTGTTAAAAGCAAAGGGTTGGAAACTAGAGACTTGGAAAAGATGTACTTACTCCCTGGTCCCTGGAACTATTCACTTAGTCAGTTTCTAGGTGGAGTACCAAAAGGCTTTACCAAGATTTATCAAATAACTAATTCTATTCCTCCCTCTATCACTTAGAGACACAAGGTTGACCTTATATACTTAAGAGCAAGTTGTTTATTTTCATTTTGCTAATGCACTATTTTTTGTTCAAGTGCCTTTTATTTTAACACATTTGAATATTCAGTTTTTAAATTTCAGTATGTAAATTTTTATAGTTTATATTTATATAATGTTAGAAACTTAAATATTAGTTTTTATCAAGACTCTGGAACTGCAGGCCGACTGCATTCAGCTTGAGGAAGAGTCTACCATGTTATCAAGTTACTGAAGCCTCTCTTAGTTGTCAGACAAGTCAGCCAGACCAGACTTGGCTTCTGTCAGCAAGTCTGGCTTCATTTTTTCATTTTTTTAATTATATTTTCTTGACTTCATTTTTTAAATTCAAATAAAATTAATATGTGCTTGACGACTAATATAAAGGTTGCACATAAGTTAGTTTTTTATGGAATATACTTCATAATAATTTACCTAAAGCAATCAAACTTAAAGTAATGGAACTCTAACAGTCTGCTTTTGTAATCGATTAAAAGCCAAGAAAATTAATCAGTGTGCATTCTCATAATTTAATTTGTAATATAACATATAGCTTATGTAAATTCTTGTGAACAAGACTATGATAAAAAGCATAGAATTTCATAGATAAGAGTTGGGGGAGGAAACTCTGGGATGCAACTTTAAAGAATAATTAATCATGTATAAAAATCAAAATGATTCCATTAATTTTTGTAAGACATTATGGTCACCTTTTTTTAAAGAAAGAAGCACTCGTGCTACTAAAAACTTTTCAGTCCAGCATCTAGTACAGCTAGAAAAATATTAAGGGTTAAATGAAGATTGGTTACATGGAGTAAATCAGAATGTAATTGATAAGATTTAATTACTCTATTAAATCACCCACACAGAAGTCAATGTTACCACATAAAGTTTGGTCCATGATCTTGAAAAATGTGGCAGTCCAAAAAAACTTGTTATATTTTTTAAAAAACCAAGTAACTATACTATTACTGTTAGTAACAGAAGAGAACCTTCTTTTTAACTAATGACACACCCTAGCGACAGCTTAGGGAACAGCTGAAAGTAACTGCTTCTATTGAACTATGTGGAAAAGTCCTTTTTAATGTTTAGCCTTTCTTTCCCATGCCTCATGGAATTCTTTCCTTGGAGTTTGGTCTTCTTTGACAATAGTCAGGGCATGGAAAAGGTGAGGTTGTAAAACGACAATTTCGCAGCATCCCACTGTGCGGTTCAGCTTTTATCTGCATGCAGAACACCCCGGTCTGGGCCAGAATTCATAATGACTTGTTTCACCTTTTACAGAAATATGTCTAAGGCAGGGAAACACAGAATGGAAATCCCTTAACACGATATATGCAAGCAACCTCTGCAAAATCGTGAGCATGTTACCAGGTTTAAAGATCACTGCTCCAAACTGAAACCAGAAGTTGATTATACTGACTGAAGTTTTAAGTAAGAAAAATTAACTTGAGACTTACAGGTGGCCCCTGGAAATCTTGAGCCTGACCTGTGTTATGCATAGGAAAGCAGCTGTAGACAGCACATCTGCACAGCAAGTGGGACACAAGGCAGGAGGAACATGAGCTAAATCTTAAAATTTTTCAGTTAAATTTTTTGAAATGAAGCAGTTAGATAATTAAACAAATATTACCCAGTTACAGGTTGGGTTTTTCCTTTAGGTATGAGAAATCTTAAAATGAAAACTTGAAAGGTAAAATAAATGTTCTAAGTTTATAAACTGATATCCAAATATATAAACTAAATAATATTTTTACTGACTTTGACAAGAGATGAATTTTCATTTATTGCCTATATTCTAGGACATTCACCTTGCAAAACGTTTTTATGACATGGCAGCTGAAGCCAGCCCAGACGCACAAGTACCAGTCTTCCTAGCACTCTGCAAATTGGGCGTGGTGTATTTCTTGCAGTACATACGGGAAACAAATGTAAGTGTTCCATGTCTCTCTTTTTTTTTTTTTTTTCAAAGATTTATTTATTTTAGAGAGCGATAGAGCATGCCTGAATGGGGGGGAGGAGCAGAGGAGGGAATCATCAAGCAGACTCCCTGCTGAATGTGGGGCCTGAGCTGGGTTCCATCCCAAGACCCGGAGATCGTAACCTGAACGGGAATCAAGAGTTGGTCATTTGTCTGAGCCACTCAGGCGACCCTCCATGCCTCTTGTAATTAAAATATAAATGATGGGGACGCCTGGGTGGCTCAGTGGATTAAGCCTCTGCCTTTGGCTCAGGTCATAGTCTCAGGGTCCTGGGATCGAGCCCCACATCAGGCTCTCTGCTCAGCGGGGAGCCTGCTTCCCCTCTTCTCTCTCTCTGCCTGCCTCTCTGTCTACTTGTGATCTCTGTCAAATGAGTAAATAAAAATCTTAAAAATAAATAAATAAATAAAATATAAATGACGTAAGCTGCTCACTCCAGAAGTCGGTATCTAAAAAGTTCAGGGAGAGGGCAGGAGTGTCCTGCCAGTGTCTAGTGCCGTCCCTTCTTCCCGCAGGCGAAGTCCAGCACATTGCATCAGGTGTGAGGTGAAGGCAGCAGAGAGCAATACAGTTTCAGGTAGTATTGGACGGTGGCTCCAGGCGCTGACGCAGTTTTCATTGATGCAGGTGTCTTCTGGTCTAGAGAAAGCTGAGACCAACCCTTGGCGGTCTGAAAGAGTAGTTAACTAAATTCAGTAAACAGTAAGTCAGATAACTGCCCAGCAGTGACTCAGACCAGTCCCTTAAAAGAGAAGTTTTAAAAAGGGGAGAAGTAGAACCTGGAAACCCGCCCAGGCTATTGTACTTCAGGTTCTTCTGCTAGTGTGAAGCATGTTTAAAATACCACTAGCAGAAGAACCTGAAGTACAGAACTTTGTTCTGTAAAATTACTTTGAACTACTTAAATAAGCTAATAGTAGAACCCAGATCAGAGGTGGGTTCCCCATTCCTTTAGAAACCACTGACTTCAGTTACCTGTATTTCTGGGTAGGTGCTCTGGGGTTCTCCTCTTTGACATTTGGTTTACCTCTGCTCCCTCACAATGGTACAGGATTTAACTCTGAAAGTCCTAAAACGTATGCTGAATCAAGGGCTATTTAACTTCAGTTCACTCCAGACCAGGATTGGAGGATATTTTAACCTTTTGTTAAAATCTTTCAGGACGGGTTGATACAGCATCAGTATTCGATTCCAGAACGGGCTTCTCCTCCTGTGTGACACAGGTGTAATTGGAGTCCCGTGCTGCTCCTTTCTGTAACCCAATCCTTGCCACCAAGGGCCTCCGTGCTTGGTGCTCCGGGGGCCGGAGGCGTCAGACTCCGTCCTCCCGATTGCTTATACACTTCCAAATGGCAAATTCATAACCAGGCGTGCTGTACCCTTCAGTAGAGGAAACAATCTTTGTCCCTTTAATTGAAAAGCTAACAGTGGGGCAGCGTGCTGTTTCTCTCGGGTCTATTTCAGACCCTTTTCGTTCACAGTTTATGGGACTAAGAAACTGCTGATTATAGTCTAGGATTTGGTCATGCCGTATTCGATCTTTGTTGTTTTTTTTAAATACAGAAGTATAAAGAAGACAGTAAAGTGCTTCATAATCCTACCATGTAGATATTCCAACTAAAAAAAAGGAGAGTAATAAGTATGATAAGAGTGAGAAGGTCAGACAATACAGAAAATACAAAATCTCCTATCACAGGTCCCACCCCAGGAAACGGTTAATAGTTTCTTATAATCTTTTTCCAGAAAAATTTAGCACCTACACCTACAAATATATGTGATGGGGACATTTTAAAATATAACTTTATTTCATCTAAAGGATTATACCCCATGTTTATTTCCTTTGTAGGTAGGCAGCAGTCCAAAAATATCAGTAATGACTTCTCTTAAGTGACATTAAAACAAAGTATCATAGACGTAGAACATAACTTTTAAGTTCAAATTCAGGTGTTAAAGACTTAGTTATATCCTGTCTAAAAAGCATTAGTCATTCAGCTATTAAACATTGGAATTCCTACCATCTTCAGTTACATGAGAGAAGATGTGAAGTCCCCTGCTGTCATTAGAACAGGGTTCTCAGCTGGCGTGCTGTCGCAATAGCTGGGTGACAGGCGTATCGGGATATTGATCATTCCCCCCTTGGCTCTCCACTGTCCCCAGTATTCCTTGCAAATATTTTCCATGAAAAATGGTAGGAAATGAATGGGTTGGATTACTGATGGAAAGGAACCCTGTTAGACACTTTGTATCACCTAATGTTACAAAATAATAACTCAGTTCCTGAAACAACGTTATTTTCTGTTTCAGTTGAAGGCTTTTAAAGCCATTTTTTTAAACTGCATTGCGAAATGTTCCTAATGTTCCTAAAACCAACGATTTTAATGAGTTCTGTATTCATCTCTAATTTGTGATATAACTTTTTTCCTAGTTCCTTCTCTGCCGTTTTAGTGATCATAATGATTTTTATATTATTCTCATTAAGATTCGAGATATGTTCACCCAGCTTGACATGGACCAGCTTTTGGGACCTGAGTGGGACCTTTACCTCATGACCATCATCGCGTTGCTCTTGGGAACAGTTATAGCATACAGGCAGAGGCAGCACCAAGACATGCCTCTGCCCAGGCCCCCGGGGCCCCGGCCGGTGCCAGCACAGCAGGAGGGGCTGCCAGAGCAGCAGCCGCCTCAGTAACAGCCGCCGTGTCCAGCCATGAGCAGTGACAACCAAGGAAGTTGTTTACTGAGAACACTTGCATTTGATAGCGGACTTCGGATCAGCGGTCACCTCCTGGAAGAGGCACAAGGAAGCATTGAATTCCTAAAGCTGCTTAGAATCTGATGCCTTTATTTTCAGGGATAAGTAACTCTCACCTAAAATGAGTTGAATGTTTGTTTCAGTGCCGTTTGGAATAACAGCTCTCAGTGGGCCCCCCATTTTTTTTCTGGAAACATATGAGACACTCAATGTCTGCTGTACCCAGCTGTCTTTCTTGGGTCCTTTCGGTTGTTCTCTCAATGTGCATAAGTTCTTCTATCAACCACCTTTAAGGTCTTATGCATCAACACTAAAAACTGATCACTGTAAAAAGGAAAAACCAGTTAGTTGCAAGTTTAACCTTAACATGTTTGAAAGTCTGAAAACAGAACTTGCGTTTTAAGTTAAAAAAAAAAAAGTCTTCAGATCGTTTCAGAACTGCAATAACAGAAACTTTTACCAATCCACATGCAAATACACATACTCAACATATTGGTTATTTTAAAAGGGAAGGCTGGGAGGTTTCTTATTATTGGTGATTGTCATACTTTTTACCATACTTCTCTCCTTCAGAGACTGAAAGGCGTGTTAAAGAGTTTTATGTGAACTTCACTTCTCTGGAATGGAATATATAAAACATTGTGAACTGACTCCTTGAGCTAACATGTGAATTTGCCCCCACTTACTCAGTGTAATTTGCTTGTTTGTTTGAGTACACAGAGCCTTGATCCAGAAGCCAGAGGATGGACTAAGTGGGAGAAATTAGAAAACCATATTAAAGAACTCTGGGTGGGGTACCGAGATGATGGACACACTTGCCTGAAAGATGAAGCATTTGTTCCATTTTCCTTTGCATTTCTTACTGCAAAAAAACAGATCTCACCCTCCTGAATTCTTTAGATTTGAAACATGATGGCCAGGATGTGGCCTACAGTGACTACCATTATAAAACTGAAACTCAGAGAATCTAAGATGCATTAAACTCAGTGGTTGAGGAAAGCCAAAGCCTGTTTATACTGTTCAGGTCGATTTTTACTTGCAGAGTTTTCTATTACAGTAGAAAGTCAGCCACTTCCTTAGCTAACCTATGCACCACCCTCCCACCGGTAACTGTAGGAAAATCAAGGCTATGACACTTGAAAATTGCCTGGTCAAATAGTGTGGAGCACAGCAACAACAAAGAAAATCGAGGACTTCACATATCCTCCAAGTGAAGAAATTTAAACTTACACCGAATTTGTATTTCTTTTTATTGTCAGATGCTGGTATTCACCAGCCTATGTCTAGTCTGAGACTCCGTTAGTACCTGAACAGGCTTTCTATACCTCCTGACCTCAGTCTGTTTATAGTAACCTTTCTACTCTTTTTTCCATAATCCCTCATCTTCCAGAAACTTGAAGAGTTTATCTGTAGAGTTGTAAGACTTTGGTTTTTGAAGTTGGGGTTATACTTAGAACTAGATTTAATGAGTCTGTAATGAACATGAAGGCTTTCAATGTGAAGTCATACGCTCTTCGTGTGTATCTTAGAGTATTATGAGAAACCTGGTAAGCAAACTTTACTCCCACATAATTGCTTCCAAATTTGAAGAGGTGGCCACAGAAGCATATGTATAGGAGTATATCCAAGAGGTAGGAGGTTTGACCCTCCAGAGGGTCCTGTTGCTTTGGGCAGCTCTTAAATAGTAAGACAGGTTTGACCTCTTAGGCTGAGAGAGATTTGAGGGCAGTCGGTACAATATGTTGGTGTCTTCACCACTGCCTCTTCTCCCCACCCTTCAAAGATGAGTAGAGTTCATGGGAGCAGCCACGTTTCATTTCAGAGGAACTGTCTTAATGTATTTAAATGTTTTAAAAGCCTCCAAGATGACTGAACTTCCCTTTCTCCCCCCCTCTACCATCCATCCACCTGATTTCTTTAGCCACATTTTTTATCTCTAGTTTTACTTCCCTCCATTCGTGCTTTGAAGAGACATTTCCAAAAGTAGCGTGCACTGCCTAATGGAAGGCACGGTCATGTTCTTCAGGCAATAACAAAATTCCTGCTAGTTTACCACTACCTGCCCTGTCCTTTTTATTACTCTCTATTATTATACTCTACATAGCCTCTTCCTGGCTTGTTTCCACTGCCTGCTTGACCCCTGGGTCATTTGCTCCAGGAAATTTGAACAGTCTATTTAGAATAACTTCATTCTATGGCTTTGTGACTTGAGTCCTTACAACTGTCTCCAAATACTTTGCTCCCTTTTTCTTCTCTGTTCATGGGACATAATACCTAGGCAAGTAGGAACTGGGTTTGGTGTTTCTTCTAAAATAATGCTCAATACTTACCTAATCAAATGGCATCCATTTGAATAAAATGACAGTAACTAAAGCTAGTTAATGTCAGTGACATTAAACTAACTCCAGGATTCAGGAGTTTTAATGTTAGAATTTAGAGTTAGCAGAATGAGTGCAGTTTCATTTCTCTGTGGCAGCCTGTCTCCTGACCCCTTTAGCCTGTCTTCCTGCCTTTGAAGGTGACTATGGTAGTACTTAGCTTATATTCTCCTCTGTGTTTGGTTTGTGGTTAGTCAACTGTTTGAGAGACTTGAGACCATCCATTTGCATCTGTTTTATGTTACAAAGGTAGCATTGGTGTTTGGGATTTTCTTTGTTTTCTTTCTGTATTTGAAATTTTTGTTTCTGTTTTCAGAGTAAGGCTTATCTTATTTTTGGTTAATATTCAATGTCACAAAAAAAGTAAAAGCCTTTTTCCCCCAATATTCATTATTTTAGCACTTGAATGAGATTGACTTTGGAATCATTTACCTTAATACACTTGAGGATTTGTTACCCTTGTGCATATAAGGTTAATTTGTGAAAGTTTTACTGCTAAGCTATTCTAGCTCCATACCATTGGGAAGCTGTAGAAACTTCTACCGTGATCTGACCATGATCTGATGCTTTATTTAATTAAAGAGCTGCTGTTGCCTCCAAGAAACTTAAGTATTTTGTACAGGATTTTTTTTTTTTTTTTTGCTTCATTTTCCCCTCCTTTGCTCCTTCTATTTGTTCTTCAAACCAGCATTTTGGATGTATGCATGCAAGCCTGTGAATGGAGACCACAACTGTTCACGTGTGGAGCATGTGTATTCCGGTCTAGCTCCATCCACAGAACACTTCCTTTACGGAGGTTTGCACTAATGTGTCACGTGCACATTTCGATACAAACAGCGTCCGATAAACAGCCCCTTTACCTGCCAAGAAGAGCAGTGTGGGCTACTTTTGCCCCCGTGACAGCTAGTATTTGTTCTGGAAGTGAGTTTAATATGTATTGCGCAATCTTATGACTAGAAGAATGCAAGAAATAAAGCAAAAGAAACTTCTGTTTTCATGAAAATCTTTTTCCTCAGTCATTGCTCTCCAGTATAAACGAAGATACAAAGTTTCTGAACACCGTATTGTCTGAGCCACTACCTGATTTTTAAAGGTGTAGTAGTCCTTGAAGCTAAAGTTCTCCTTTCACTTGGTATTTCAAGAAGATCTAAAGTATCCCAAGTAAAAAGGATTTGTGTTTTCAACTGACTATTTGCAAAAGCAAAACTCCCGATTTTGTGTGCATGAGAAGGATGTCCTAGCCATGTGCAGGAAGTCATCTCACATACACTGTTTTTCCTGTCGGGAATGAGAAACAAGGTGACACTAGTCTCTTTGATTTAAAAAAAGAAATCATAATGTCGATATGATCAAGGTATAACCACTATCAATATTTAGGAGAAATTTAAAAAGACCGTAAGCTGGCATTGGAAGGAACACCATGGTAGACTTTTTTGTAAAATTTTTTTTTTGTATTTAATTAAATACAGTATAAAGGCTGGTGAAGTGTAATATAATTGTGTAAACAAATCCTGTTCATAGAGAGATGTACAGATTCGTTTTGTACTGTATCTTGAAACTTGTGAAATAAAGAATCCACCTCTGGTTATCCTGTATGCCATAATGTGCCATGACCAAGCACCTTTCCAGTCAGACTTTTTTAAAATCCGAGTGACTCCACTTTTGATGAACCTTTCTGGAATTTTAGAAGCTTCTGGGAACATTCATTTGGGGCAGATTGAATCCGTCTTTTACTTTCCACTCTCCAAATTCAGATTTTTATAAGCTGAATTTTGCCCTAGGAACAACATGAATTTGCTAAGAAATGCTACTTTTTTTCAGCATTATAAAATCCACACAATGTCTAGTTACCATATGCCATTATACAAAGTTGTTGGCTATATTCCCTATGCTGTACATTATATCCTCATGGCTTATTTTATCACTGGAAATTTGTACCTCTTAATCCCTTTCACCTATTTTACCCTTATTACCACTTTTGAGCAAAATTCTTGATTTTCCTAGTGGCCAAATATTTGTTTTATCACTGGAAGTTTGTACCTCTTAATTCCCTTACCTGTTTCACCCTGTTGCCCCTTTTTAAGTAATGTAGACATGCACCATGGGTCAACTCATGACCCTGAGATCGAGAGTCATGCTCTACTGGCAAAACCAATCAAATGTCCCTCTATTACCACTTTTTAAGTCTCAGGTCTTTGACTTGAATTAGCCTGTGATATATAGTGAAATATATCTAAAGTGTGTTTTACTCGTTGCCTCGTCCCAAAAAGTTCTTAAGAGAGGGCTTAAAGAGCCACACACAATGGTAAAGTTTACATGGATTATGTAAGATGATCTAGGTAAAGGGGAAGTGAAAAACAATATTAAACCAAGAGTGAATTAGGCACACAAAATGCATGTTAGAAATGGGCTACAAATCTGGCCCAACTTCCTAGCAGCCAACTCAAAAAGTAAATTGAGCAAAAATGTTCCAGCTTAGAAGCATCAGATTCTTGGGTAAAATGTCTGGATGATGCAAATTGAGGCAAGTGAGAAACCGGATCTCAAATTTTGCCTCTGGGAGTACAGTCAGCCCCTACTTGACCTTGACTGACCTTGGTTATCATTAACATGGGGAAATTAGACATCAGAGCTGTAACATCAACAGTTTGACCATTCAACTTGGGGTTGGTGTGATGCCCATTTATCACTTAGGCTCTTTCTGAGAAGTCATTAAAATGAGTCCTCGGTCTGCAACTGGATGAGAAACAGCCTCTCTCCTTTAACTTCTTTATGATAATAATTTTGATTGGTTATACTAGCCCTGACATTTGCTAATACTATGTAACACCATATATGTGAATATATACAAGGAAATAATTGGAAGAAATTTCTGTAGTAGAAACCATTTAAAACAAAACAAAACCTTTTTTTAGGCAAGGAAAAATGAGCTTTAGAATCTACCAGTTCGAAAGAAGGTGCTGTTGTGTTATGAGTCTTATATATTTCTTCCCATGTCATTTCTGCCACCACTTAGAAAGTCATCAGGTTACTCTTATGATTGGATCCTAAAAATTCTACCAACTTTGTTAGTATTACATTTTGAGCCATACTCTTGATTTTCCTAGTGCCCAAATATTTTTGGTCTGAATTAATTTATTTTAAGCATGACCCACTGTAAATGCTGAATTGTGTATTAAACTCCTAAAACTCCACAAATTTTTTTTTTCTCGTAGAATGTGGTCAGCTAGTTGACTTCAGAACATTCTGAACATATTCTGTTGTTGCTCAGTGCAGTTTCCCATTGACTTCTCCCTACCTCTCAATAGAACTAGCCTATCAGGATTGAAAAGAATATCTCGAAAGTCTTGTAAGTGCTAGGTATGACGTTCAAGTATCCTAAAGAGGATTTGAACTTGGAACATAAAAGATGTCATTTATGTTTTTGCATGATTCAAAATTTAAATATGAACAACAGAAACTTCAATTTTTGGAAACATATTTATTTCAAGATCTGAAAGCACAGCTGTGGGTTTCAGAGTTGGCACATCTGGGTTTGTCCACTCGTCCCCCAGGTCTTTTTGGCTTTTTT